>VMDO01007267.1:0-92715 GCA_007922755.1 Pedetes capensis
TGGTATGAGCTGCAAAGATAAATTTTAACCTGATGACTGAAAGAAGCCCTTTAACTGTTTTTTTGTCATTGTTGTGTGTTTTTGGATGGGTCTCATGGGGTGACATCTGGAGGTGCTGAATGTTAGATTATTTACAGATGTAGGCAATAAGAGCAGCATTTATGTTGCCAGTTCTGTATTTGCCCTCCTTTAATTTCTCAAATGACCTAATTGTACACGTTCTCTAAATGTCTCATGAGGAAAGGAATTGCTGATAGTGTTAAAAGGCAAAATGCTGAATGTGTTTTGGTGCTTTTCATATTCCATGGCCTGATTATGGGCATCATTAAAATTATACTTTGACATTCTTCTGGAACATGGCATTAAACACTTCCTAATGTTTCACAGGGAGAAGTGAAGCCCTTCCTGTCATTTAAAAAGAAACACATCTGGCTTCTACCAGCTTGCCTGACACTAATGCTTAATATTTTGCCATCTATGATGTCTTAATCTATGTATGGATTTATTAACAAGTACTTATTGGCTACTTTGGGAGAAGGACGTGGCAACATACTCCCAAGGCAATACTGAAGCAATCTGCCATTGAAAACCCTATGAGGGTCACTATGAGTTGAATACGACTCGACGGCACCTAATAACAGCAACAGCTAGCTAATTAGCATTTTTTTCTTTCAGGTCTTATTCCTTACAGAGGCAGTATTAGTTACCCAGGCTACTGGAACAAATTGCCACAAACCTAATGACTTAAAACAACAAACCCAGAAGTTTGCCTGCTCCCAACAGCATCTCAAAGGAGAATACCCTCCCTGCACCTTCCGAGTGCTGACGGCTGCCCCGACACTCCTGGCTTGTAGCTACACCACTCCAATCTCTGTGGTCACAGTGCCTCCTCCTCCTCTGTGTTGCTCCTGTGTGAGTTTCTTATAAGGGCACTTTTTGGATTTAGGGCCCACCTGTATCTTCCAGGGTGATCTCTTCTTCTTCAAATACTTAAGGATGTCAGCAAAAACCCTTCTTTCTCCCCAAAGCTCACATTCATAGGTTTTGGGCATTAGGAACCTGGACAAATCATTTTGGGAGCCACCATCAACCAATAGCACATACCAAAATTTAAATGGAAATGGTTAATAGCCTCTAGACAGATTTCTTAAACCTGTAATTTAAATATTTGTTATACAATTGGTTTTTTTTTTCCTGTAATGACTTAAGGAAACATTGAACCATTTCGTGATATAACTTCTTGCACGAACGAGGTCCAAAGTTATGTGCATTCATTCACGCCAATACAATTGATTTTTCTCATTCATAAATCTAATAGTGAATAAATTGATTTACTTTCAGTATCCAGACACTGCAGAAGGAGCAGAAAATCCCCCAAATCTCCCCATTTTTCCCCCTGTTTTGACAAGGTCTTCTGTGTCCTCATGGGTGGTCAATGGTCATAGTAAAGAGAAAGATCTCATAAGCATGAATGCATTTGTTATATCTGCAGTCATTTGAGCCCTTATTGCATGCCCTATATTATTCTAGGTATTGGAAATAGAGCCAGGGCTGACTTTTATGGATGTATGACGTGTGCAAATGTATAGGACCCACCCTAGGGTTACCATACACTTGTCCTAATGTTCTATTGTTGCCATCATGAACTTTTTAATAATTTTTAAGCAAGTGGATTATATTTTAATTTTACACAGTGCCCCCCAAATGATGTAGCCTACCCTGAATAGAGCAGTGAACAGTATAGGAAAGTTCTCTGCTTTCAAGGACTTGTAGGATCCCTGATGGTAGACCTCCAGCACCAGTGCTCCTGGTATAAATACATGTTGCAGAGTGCTTTGTGTGTCACTTCTAAAGTTAGCTAGTGGAGCAAATGATATCATACTTGGGATAGTCTAATGGCATAATAGACTGACTCACAGAGTTTCTTATTTTTGTCTTCTTATTGTTCATGTCAAGCTTCAGTTCTGAATTTCTGAGCAGCATCTCCCGAAATACAATCCAAATTTTTCTAATTAGCTCTTTTTTTTCCTTTTTTCTTTTTTCTTTCTTTTTTTTTTTATAGAGACAGACTCTTGCCATATTGCCCAGCCTGGCACATGTGATCTTCCTGCCTCTGCCTCTCAAGTAACTGGGACTATAGGTATGTACCAGTGTGCTTGGCTCTTAATTGGCTATTTTTTAAAAGAAAGATTTCAGGGTTAATGGTCATCATAAACTCTCTCTGTCTCTAATATAGACACTAATTTCAGCATTTGGAGAAGGGTGAGGACTTTATAATCATTGCCAACAGAAGTAATATTTGGACAGCAAAATACATCTCAAATCCAATCTTGGACATCTCTTTCAGAATAGAATAAGTTGTATAATGATAGTCTGGGAAAAAGTTATTCATCTGGACTTTCTTTTAAAGAATTGTCTTAGTATTTTAATCATGGTGGCATGCCAGATGAAATGAATGAGATCTGGCTTCTACAATCTGCATGGTTTCCAAGCAATCTACTTCTCATATATGAACATATAATTTTTTATTTTTTAAATCCATGCTACTACTGAGAGGAATAAACTCAGAACTGAAGTGGTTAGTATATGTTTAACACAGTTCAATTAAGGATTTGTACCTCAAAGTACAATTCTTGCTTTTAGTTCCATTTCTAGATTAGTCACACTAAATATATAGCCACTTTTAACAGCATTGTGACATTACCAGTGACTCTAATTACTGTTTGGTAATCTTACCTACTTACACCAATGTTAATTAAATCCATTTGAGTAGGGGCACAAGGGGGTTGTTCCATAATGTGTTGATTGAAAAAGGCAAATCATAATCTTTACTGTGTCTTATTTTCTCAGACCCTTCTTTCCTGAGGACAGAAGGAGTTGATCACAACATTATTTCTAAAAATTAATTCTAAAAAAGGAACTTAATTTCTCAGTCTGCTTTAGTGCCTATGTAGTAACCAGCTGACTCCCAGCAGAAACAATCCCTTTATCCTTTTATGATGTTGTAACTGCCAGAGCTTCCTAACACATCTTCAAATTTCAATTTGTAATCAGAAACAGCGGGAAAAGTTTTACAGAAACTCCATGAAACAGAGCAGCTCTGTTGCCAAGATTTAGGATTAAGGGAGGCGTCACGCATGGAATTTAGTGTGCTATTACCCTCACTCCCATGAACCTGTCTTTCAGCACAATCCACGACAGCAAGAAGACAAAGGCTTTGTTACAACAGAACAGAGCAGAGACATCCGTGGCCGTCAGCTTCTTTAAAGCCAGTAAATACAGGTAATTTGTCAAAGTCCATAGAATAGAAAAAGGAGCAGTTCTTTTAAGAAAGAGCTTCAGTGTCAGACCATCTTCACCAAAAATCCGACTGCATTCCCTAGGAAAGAAAAAGAGGTTAGTATACAGGGGCTGATAGTGACCCATTTTGACTGGCTGACTCTTCACAGTTGTTTTCAGGCAGGGACACAAACACTCAAGGCCATCATCCATCTGAGGAGCATACTGAGCCCAGCTCTGTCACCTAGAGGCTTCAGGGAGCACACAGGGCTCCATGGAGAAGACCTGCAGCTCCTCTGCAGAGAGCTAGGCCCTCTCTTACCCATATCCTCTTGGGATTTCCTGGGAAGCCATGCTACTGTTTCTGAACATTCTCAGAGAAATACAGAAATGGGTAGTCACTGAAATCACTATCTACTGAAAGAGATTCAAGATTCCCAAAATACAAATACGATGGGAAGATGACTGTCGCTGTGTGAACAGACCATAGACAACTCTCAGAATCCCGTGGAACAGGAACCCTCCCGTGTCTGTGAAGCCACACACATCTTGGGATTTTGTTATTCCTGAGATACCATGCTTCTTTCTATTATCTCTGCTGAATTGGTTAGTTTCTTTTCCTGCCAGTACTTTTAAGTCAGAAAAATGAAAAAAGTCTGCGTGCTATCCCTAAAAATGCTAACTAAGCATGCAATTTAGATTGCACTTATATATAAGCATTGGTCACTTTTGATGACTCGTTTAAATGCAGTGTGTGGAAACAGTCACTTCAATTAAGTTTTTGATTTGCGCAATTTCTGATTAAATTGGCTATTTAGCCCAAGGAGCCATTTTAATAAAAATGTTCAAGCTAGTAACACAGGCAACAACAGAGGTGATACAATGACTGCCTAAGTGGCTATGCCTGCAGCCCTAGCCCCATGGCATCTGATCTTGTCAGATCTCGGAAGCTAAACAGGGTCAGGCCTGGTTAGTACTTGGATGGGAGATCACCAGGGAACACCAGGTGCTGTAGGTTTGGGAGACAGACCTGGCAACGCACTTCCAAAAATCAATCCGCCATTGAAAACCCTATGAACAGCAGAGAAGCACTAACAATAGTGTTTCACCTGTTGTACTCAGGGTCCCTATGAGTCGGATACCGACTCAATGGCACCTAACAACAACGATATGGCTATAGACTGAAAACAGACTTACCTCAGGGAGAACTTAGCTTTATTTTTTCCCACTCAGTTGTTCATGAATATTCAAGAATTTCTTGGGCACTATCATGTGCCAGCCACTGTATTTTCAGTAAGAGTATAAGTAGCTTGTTCCAAGCAACAAGTAACTAATATTTGAATATGTTTATAACAGAATGTCAGGCTGGGTTATAGCTCAGTTTGTACACTGTTGCTCTGCACTCTCTGATGCCCTCTGTTTGATCCCCAGCACCACAAAAGTGGGAGAAAGACCTGGCAGCCCACTCCTGAAACAATCCCGAAACAATCAGCCATTGAAAACCCTACGAATAGCAGAGAAGCACTGACATAGTGAGGAGCATGGCAGTGACAGGGAATGTTTCATGCTGTTATACATAGGGTCACTATGAGTCAAACCCAACTGATGGCTCCTCACCACAATAACAATAACAGAATGTGTTTACATGGCCCTAGATAGGACTGGTACTAGTTTCCCTTCTAGATTTTATGGTAGAGATATCATTGTACCTCAAAGTACTGTAAACCAAAGTATTCTCTAACTAGTTAGTAATTCCTACCAGTGTTTGCCTCATATAACACGAAGCAGCTAACCCTATAGTAGGAACATATGGAGTAAGGCAGCATCAATAAAGGCTCTAAGCACAGGCAGCATAACCTTAAATGTCAGGTCTTATAGTAGTGCTGCCTTCAAGAAGCTTAGAATGTTGGGAGCTGTAGGTCAGTGATTCCAGAAAGTTAAAAAATGCACACTACACACATATAACCTTGTGCTGTGGTTCTGCTTTCATGTAGGATACAACCAGAAAGGGAGAATTTTCATAAAAGGAAAATGAGATTTTTCCTAAGGTAAATTTTAACTTCACAGAGGTACAACTTCAGTGGAGGGATTAAATAACCTAAAGGCAAAGACTTCTGAAAAGTATACAGAAATTTCATGTGTTCATACACACAGCAAAATGAATGCCCTCTCTGAAGCCCTACAGCCTTTGGGATATTCTGAGGCAGCATCTCACACAGAGCATGTGGCCATCTTCTAGACCATCCCAGGTTCAAGGTTTGTTGTCTGTATATATAAAGGGGATCTGCTCTATGATTAAGCTGCCATGTAGGGCTAGAATTGAGAGTCATTTTATTCTGTTATCCACAACCACTGAATGCCTTTATAAATACACATGTATGAATAACTATGAGGAGTGATAAAAAAAACACAGTGAATGATGCTGCTGAGTGCCATCCAACAGAAAGGCAGAGATCTTTAATACAGGAAGCAGTAAATGGTGTGTTGGACATAACTAACAGGGTGTGATAAGTGCAATTTGTTCAGTGTAGTCAGTCAAGTGTGAACTATTGTTGAGAAAAGGTATATTTTAAAGTGGCCCTAAATCATGGACCATGATCAAAACTTGTGGCATGGCAATTTGTCAAATAAATATAACAGTGTGTCCTCATCTACCTTATTTGTCAGATCTGGCATTGTGCAACTTCTGGCTCTTCCCCAAAGTCAAAATGACCATGAATGTAAACATTTAAATCAATTCAGGACATTGAGGCAGTCATAACAGTACAACTAAAGACACTCATCAAAAAGTACTTCCAGAACTGCCTCAGAAAGTGGCAAGAATGGTGGGATAAGTGTGTTTGAAATCAGGAGGATTAACAGCAATACATCTTTTACTATAATAATTTTTAAAAATTTAAACATTCACCATATATTAAGTTGACTATAATTGTATGAGTTATTTAGAAGGGTTTTCTAAGATCAAATTTTAATGTACTAACATAAAGGCAGTATCTAATTTCCTATGTTTAGAGAAATATTCTTATAATATTGTTCTGCCCTTGGAAATATTTAAAAAGAGCTTGTTTAATAAACAAAGATTTTGTGTTTAAAAAAATTGTACATTCACCATATATTTATAACACACTTTGTACTACAAAACCCAGTTCTGATTAAAGGATTTCTTTTTCTTTTTCTTATCACTGGACCTCACAAATGTTTTTTCTTACCTCAAGCCCACCAGCATGTTGGGTCTAGTGGTCTCAAGAAAAGACTTAGGATGCAGATGACAGAACACACCAATCCCTCAGGCAAAGTGGCTGGGGAAATGGTGCCTCCAAACAGGGAATGATTTTACTTGGCTGCTCCTGTCCCCCAGGGTTCATTCTTTCATTGTTCCCCCTTCTTTTCCTACCTTCTCTCATTGCCAATCTTTTCCGCATTTGTCACTAGTATGGAAGATATTTAAAATAGTCTCAAAAATAGTCTCGACTTAAATGCCAAGTAACCTGTGTAAAACGTTATGTTAAGTATTAGGTGCTAAGAAATGTGAACATTTTTAAAAAAAAGGAATAGATTTTTATGGAGAAGCAATTAACAGTGGGTCTCTCTTTGGGACAATGAATCAGAGTTTTTGGACAAGAAGCATTGACAGGTAGTAAAGCTTAGAATGGGCTAGGGTTTAGCTCAGTTGGTAGAGCACTGCTCTGTGCTCCCTAAGTACCCAGGTTCAATACCCAGCACCACAAAAATGGGAGAAGGATGTGGTAATCCACCCCCAAAACTCCCAAAGCAGTCCCCAAACAATCAGCCATTGAAAACCCCAGTAGGGTTGCTATGAGTTGGACCCAATTTGAGGGTACCAAACAACAACAACAACAGAGCTTAGAATGAAGCTAGAAGCTGGGCCAGTAAGAATCTAATTAGCAGATACTTGTTACTGAATACTCTGTATGTCAAATAGTGTCATAAGTATATTTCACGGGTGCCTGACAGACATTAGTATACCTTTGGTTCTAACTCATTCTTTTTAGAGATTTTTTTCCCTAAGAAAATATTCTTGTTAAAACTAGGATGTATAATTTTTCTTTCTAAATTTCAAATTCACCTGAGGCACTTGAATTCTAGCAGGATATAATTAGAATAACTGAATCATCAAAAAAGACTTCTAAGTGGACAAGCTTACCATCTTGATCTGATACTTTATTGAAAATTCTTTTGATGTTCATGACAAGAAAAAACTGGAAATGCTTTCATGCCATTCAGGAGAAAAATAGCTAGAATTTTCATTGCTATGGGACAAATTCTGTTTCCAGTCTTATATACTGACTCTATTTTTCCCTCATTCATCCATGAGAGCTTAGGGAGTACCTTCTTGACAGATAGTGTTAATGAGTCTACAGGGGAACAAAGATCAAGGATCTAAGAATTTTCTGATAATGTTTATCTCCTCATATTGTTCTCACTGGAGAGCAGTCCTTCCAAAGACAGTGTTCTCTGCTTGACAGTAAAATCCCTTTGATCCAATTTGAGAAATGGCCAACTTCATTCTACCTGTACTAACAGGTGGGGGTATCTTGTCAAATCACAAAATTTGAAAAGGTCAAAGTTAGTCGAACATGAGAGATGTGGAGAAGATGAAGCTCGTTCCCCAAACAACATTTCTGTCAGCAGCAATCTATTGTAAATGTGTTATCTTAGATAAAGCCAGTGTGGCTTGCTTTAAAGTGTTTTTGAGGCATCCCCTTTCAGTAAACTTTCTAGACACGTTTCAGTCAGCATGTGTCTAAACCATAGGAGCATTCAGTTAGACCACACATACTAGAAGTCATACACAGTAATTTTCAAATAGTGAAAATTTTAGTCTAATAATCACACTCTCCTGCTATTATTAATTACCACCATCTAAAAAAAAACAAACCATATGCCCCAAGATGTCTGTTTTTATGGAAATCAAATGCAAAATATTCTTAACAATCACAAACAATTAGGACCTTTATTCTTTTGCCCAAAGCAGAAGACATTTATTCTTTTTAAGTTTCTTTGTGTTTCTTTAATTATAATTGAGTTTTCATGGACACACATAGAAAATCAGTTCACACTACGACTTTGTATTCCCAGGCACTTCAAGTTGGTGACAGGAAATGGAACTTAGAGATAAACCCATCACAAGTTGTTAAGTACTTAAGAACAATAGTCTTACAATGCACCAATTATAATAGGCATGCATTCCTTTTGTTAGGTATGGGGACAGAAATAAAGATTATTTTGGCTCCTATAAGACAAGGTATTGGTCATTCTGCTGAGAACCAATAAGCTGTCACTCTCCCCTCTGCTATCCAGTGTGGTTCCTGTTTTCTCTCAGTGATGAGAGTGGCTATTCTGGCTGTTATTCCTTAGCTTTGGACTTTTCCTTTTGAAAAATTGTTCACTAGCAAAAGAACTTTGGCCTGAATGCTCAGAGGGAGTTGCAGAAGCCAAGCTTAACACCAAGCACACACCAGAAACATCAGACTCCCAAGCAAGCCCAGCCCCACTGCTCATGACTAGCAAATACCAGACCAGGCCCCATGTACTCCTAGGCCACAGAGAACGGCACCTCTTCCAGTTTCCCAGAGCTAAACCTCCCATGACATCAAATAAAGTCATTTTATCTGCTGAGGCACCAGTGTTGGGGGTATTGAGCAAATGTCTATGTAACAATTAATCTCATTAATACAGATTTTAGCTGGGTGTGGTGGTGCAAGCCTGTAATCCAAGCAGCTGAGGAGGCAGAGGCAGGAAGATCTGCTTTTGCTTTTGTCCTGAATGCTCAGAGGGAGCTGTAATTCCAGCAGCTGAGGAGGCAGAGGCAAGAGGATTGCAAGTTTGAGACCAGAGGTAGTCTGCATAATTTAGTGAGACCTGGTCTCAAAAAAGTAAAAAAAAACAAAAAACCCAAAATGGGCGTGCAGCTCAGTGGTCCAGCACTTGCAAAGCATGCAAGTGCGAGGCCCTGGGTTCAACCCCCAGTACTGCAAAACAAAACAAAACAAAACAGATTTTTCTTGGGTTTGAGGCACTGGGGTATTCCTTTAAAGCATGACTTTCAGAAATAAATAGATCTGAATGTAAATCAAGGTTCTATTATTTATAACTGTTCAACCTGGGACAAGTCATTTAAACTTTCTGAATATGTTTCTTCTTATGTGAAAATGGAGATAATAACAACACTTTAAAAGGTAAACATGGTTACCACAATGATGATATACAAAAGCACTAGCACAGTGCCTGGGATATTGTAGACACAATATTTTTAGGGGGGACTGACTTAGCTTCCTGGTGTTCATTACCAACCTTAGACCTTGTATCTTCATACTTGACAAATGAACTCAACACATATTCCAAAGAGATGAGTATATGCATATTTACATAAAACATAATTCCAAACATCTCCTATTGACTATTTAACATGAAACCTACCTGAATTTTTTCATTGGAGATTGTTTTTCTTGAGCAGTTGCTAGATGACCAGAATAATAGACTGGAAAAAACATAATGTTCCAGTTTGTTGAAAACCATGTCATGAAAAATGGACAGTAGAAGTTCTTATAAGTAATTTTTACAATCTGTGTGGTTCCAACCCAAGATGATGACACTGACAAGATGATCAAGAGTCCCCAGATGGCCTTCAGGACCACGGACGTGCAGGACAGGCAGCGAGCCTTGATTCTGTTTTCTTGGCTGCTGTTCTCAGGATGAGTCTGTGTCCCATCATCCCCTGAAAATAGGGAAGGAATACAAATGTGTGGAAATCAGGTTATAAAACAGCAACCCAGTGTGTCAGCTCTTTTAAAAATATGGATGCAACCGGAGAGCAGATAGTAGAATCACCAGTGTCTTGTTTTTCTACTGTCATTAGAAGAGACTGATCACTCTGCCTCCTTTCTCTTTGGAATCTCTGTTCTATAAGGTATGGGGTGGATCTAGACCCCCATCTACCACAAAAGGATGCACATGGTATATGCTATGCTGTTCTCCAGTGTGTCTCATCCCCTTCCTTTAAGAGCATTCTGCTTCTAAAGATTTTAGCCTTGGTCATGTGGCGTGCTTTATCCAATCAATGTAAGTAGATGGGAGATTCACCACCCCCCACCAGAAGTTCTGATAGGCACCCCAACTTCCCACCTGCTCTCTTGCTCTTCCCCTCTGTCACTGAAATGGAAAAATCCCAAACAGAAGCTGTTCTTTCAGTCTACGGATCCTCTACCCTGAAAAGTGAGAAATAAGTATTTGTTTTTATATTCCACTGAGACATTTTTAAATTGCAGCAAAGATGACTATTAAACTGAAAAGCAGTTGGTCCCAAGAACAGAGAAAGTTCTGACTATACAAAGTCATTTCCTACCTCATAACAAATTACTATTTAATGTATTTCTGGGAACATAATAGGCTGTGCTTTGTACTTCTACATTTACTAAGAAAATTTAGTAACTTTTTTTTCACATTAAAATAGACAAAGCTCTCTGGAATTG
Source organism: Pedetes capensis (assembly GCA_007922755.1). Classification (NCBI taxonomy): domain Eukaryota; kingdom Metazoa; phylum Chordata; class Mammalia; order Rodentia; family Pedetidae; genus Pedetes; species Pedetes capensis. The sequence goes on from VMDO01007267.1 coordinate 10,773, forward strand.
ACAATTGTAAAGGCCTTATCCCCGATAAAGAAAATAAGTTCTACATAATGAATTCATGTGGCTATCACAAAGTTGAACAGGGGCAGAGGTCTTCCTAAGTCCTCAAGCCGAGATCCCAAATGGTAGCATCCTGCAGAAGAAGGTAGAGTGGTCTGCCAGATTCCCTCATGTGTCTAGGAACCTACTTTAAGCACCAGATCTATACGAGGGGGTGAAGAAAGTGGTGCAACCCCAAAGTTGCAAGTGGAAGTGGGTGGGATTTCTTGCTTTACCTCTCCAGAACCTCTGGTTCTGTGGCTGAGCATATTCCTACTGCCTAATGAGCCAGGCATCCTACTGCTTAATAAGCCAGGCATGACTGCCCCTCTGGGTTAGAGACCTTTACCCTCCTTAGGCATTCTGAGATAATCTTTTGGGGAGAGGGAGGAGCAAGCCTTGGAAGTGAATTCTTCATTTGGGAATATAAACCAAGTATGAACACAGCAATTACTACATGACTTTTAAGTCTTATAAACACTATTGAATTCTCAGGGCCTCAGGCTCCAGAAAATGAAAACCAGCATTTTTTTATTTATTCAACAAAATCTTTTGGAGACTCTACCAGGAGCTAGTTAGTTCATTGGATCCCAGGGGATCAAATATGAAAGACGAGCTCACAGCCTAGTGGAAAACCAGAAAACAGATCTAATACAGGATGATAAGGGCCAATTCTGACAGAGAAGTTGTTGTGAGGTGCTGTCAAGTCGGGTCTGACTCAGCGACCCTATGTACAACAGAACCAAGCACTACCCGACATTGTGCTGTGCCCAGTACTATTGTCAGTGCTTCGCTGCAATTCATAGAGTTTTCCGTGGTTGATTATTTAGGGGTTGTTTTGGCAATGGGTTGCCAGGTCCTTCTCCCATTTTTGTGGTGCTGGGGATTGAACCCCGGAGTCTCCGAGTGCACAGAGCACTCTACCAACTGAGCTAATCCTCAGCTCCTGACAGAGAAGAAGCCATGTAAGCAGAGACTTGGGGTGGGAAATGGTCAGGAGAAACTTCCATAAGGCAGAGATATTGTGCTGAAGCTGAAAGCATGGCTCCTGTGTCAGTGTACTGGTAATACCTGCTCTTGATAACAGTTCTGCAGATTTCCTCTATGTCCATGTGACTTGTGCAGAGAGGAGAGGAGGAAACTAGTATGAATGAGAAAAGAGAATGAAAGACTTTTGTGCTAGGGCAGGAAAGAAACACAAATTTACTTTTCCTGGTACCTGGTAGGTACTATCATTGCCAATTTACAGATGAAAAAAACTCCTGTTAGTGGTTATTTAGGGTTGAAAACCTAAGTCCGCATAACTCTAGGGTCCCAGCTTTTTATTCTGAGCCCTCATTCTGCATAGGCTTCCAGCTCTCAGCTTTCTAGTTGAGCACTGCAAGTTTCAGAATTGGTTCGGAGAAACATTTCTGTTTCCTGTCAGGAATGGCAGTCTTGCATGAGGTTTAAGAGAAATGATACTTAAAAGAAAGGTGCACTCTACTACACTTAAGATCCCATTGTTCTTGGGGACTATTTCCATAAAGGAGGAATGATTCTATAAAAATTTTAAGTGTCCCTTTGAGGTGGAATGTGCCTCCATTATTACCTTCTTTGAAGATTGCTTCTGTACCATTGCTATACCATGAACAGTGGTTTTGGTGACATCAATAATCACCTAAATCCCTCCACATTGTTGGCCAGTTTTCTTCTGATGTTGTTGTTAGGTGCCCTTGAGTAGGTGTCCTACTCATAGGGACCCTACATATGAATGAAACACCATTGTCAGTACTTCTCTGCTATTAATAGGGTTTTCAATGGCAGATTGATTTTTGGGAGTGGGTTGCTGGGTCCTTCTCCCAAGCCTACAGCACTTGGTGTTCCCAGGGAGTCTCCCATCCAAGTACTAACCAGGCCTGTCCCTGCTTAGCTTCAGAGATCTGATGGGATCAGGCACCACAGTGGTACAGCTGCAGGTCTTTCTTCTGATGATGTTGTTGTTGTTAGGTGCTGTCGAGTCGGTATCTGACTCATAGCGACCCTCATAGGGTTTTCAATGGCTGACTGTTTCGGGATTGCCTTGGGAGTGGATTGCCAGGCCCTTCTCCCATTTTTGCGGTGCTGGGAATTGAACTCGGGACCTCAGAGACTGCAGCACAGTGCTCTACCAACTGAGCTAAATCTCAGCCCTTTCTTCTGATAGCTAGATTTAATTATTGGCAATTCTTTAATTTTACAAAACATAGAAGTATTGGCTTTCCAGAGTTCTTCTAATTTTTCTGTCCATTTAAAACATGAATTTCTAAAGTCCTGCTTGGATTTATAGTTTTGCATGTATCATTAAAATTGGTTTTCCAGGGATTCTATTCATTTCTTTATTTGAATAATACAAATTGCAAGTAGAGGGTACCGGAATTTGGAATGGTGAGTTTAAGTCCTGACTTTGTCATTTTACTTCCCTGAGTGAATGTTTAATTCCACTCTGAGTTTCTTCATCTGTTATAGTGATAAGATCTATCTCATGAGATTCATTTTAAGGTTAATTACCATAAGGTTCATGAAATTATAGTGAGCTACTCAGATTATTCCCCTTTTCTTTCTTCTCTTCAGTGCACCAGAATATCCGAAGTTCCTTCTAATCATCACAGAAAGTACATTATATTCCTGGTGACCTTTAATGGTATGGTCTTTGTGATTCATGTTTGATAGATAGGGTATGTCTTTATTAACCAGAACATTTAATTAACTGAAACATTCTGTTTTGTAAACAGCTGGATTAATAGGAATATGATTGCAATTTATTAAAACCAATTAAAGCTTTCTGAAGATTTAAGACAATGCTATTTTCAGGGTTTAGGGGAAAGTGCTTGCACAGTATGCACAGCGCCTTGGGTTCAGCTTCCCAGTACCACAGGATAGAAAAAAAAGAACTTTCAAGGCAGACATGGTGGCATATGCCTGCAAGTCCAGAGACTCGGGAGGCTGAGGCAGGAGTATCATGAGTTTGAGGCCAAAGGCAGCCAGCATAACTTAGCGAGACACTGTCTCTAAACAAAAAATAAAAACTGGGCTGGGGGTGCAGCTCAATGGTAGAGCACTTGCAAAGTATGTGCAAAGCCCTAGGTACCTCAAGTACCTGCACACCTCAAGTACCACCAAAAAGCAGTTATTAAGTCTTAATGTTATTAAATTATTAAGTTTTAAAAAACTTTTAGTCTTGGAGTTATATAGTTTCTGAGATACCATTTTAAAATAGTCTGTTTTTGAAAAAAAATCTTTTATAATATTAAAAAATCTATTCCCAAATTAGTAGATCCCCAGAAGGAGCTTTCACATCTCCTCTATCCCTCCCCCTTTTTAAAATTTACCTTCCACCCCTAACTGAATCCCCTGAATTTCCATTTGTTCTTCATTAAAACGAAGACAAAAAGAGTTTCCTCAACATTCTGGTTTGTTTGTTTGCTTTCTTTTATTTTGAATGGTGTGTTTTGTGTTTTTGCTGTTGCTGTTACTGTTTTTAAAGATGAAAGAGATTTTAATATATTGCCAGCCAAGCTGAAGGAACAGATGGAGAAGGAGCCTTTGCAAATGCAGAGGGAAGAGGTGTAGAGGAGGCGATTCCAGATGGATGCAGGTAGAGGATCTAACATCAGACAGGTAGAAAGACACACACGCCAGGCCAGGAGGGATGCCAATAATGGAAACTGGTGAACAAAAGCACAGAGACTCTCTGAGGTAGAGGGAGAAGTGATCGTTAGTAAAGAATTGTTTTCTCCAGAATGTGGACATGTGGTCACAGGACGAGAGGAAGTGAATATGAACTTGGGGTTTGACACCAAAAAGCAACAATTTCAGGCAGTAATCTAATGGACCCAGCTGCACTGGAAATTTAAATTTTGCTGGGAAACTCAGGGCATAGTTATGAGATCTATGTAGCAAGAATAGGAACCCAGGAGTTGGGGAGTGGCCAGATGGATGTGAGAAAAGGTTAAGGATCTCAACTGATCAGAAAATGTTAATCAGAGAGGCAAGTAAATTCTCCTGAAGGAAGTGTAAAATTGGGAAAACTGGAAGGGGGCTAGGGACAGTAGTACTGATGAGAACAAGCAGATTCTGGGATTTTACTGATGCTTTTATTCTTTTCAGGATGGGCACAGGGTGTGATTATTGAATCCCAAGATTGAGCTAGAAGATGCTAAGGTTTGACACATTGAAGATGAGAAAATAACCTACATTGTAAACCTCATTAAAAGTCATTGTCTAACTATGTGTTAAGTTCTTCAACTATAGGTTTGGTATTCAGTTTTCCTGCTACACTGTATACCCCTAATCAATTGTATCTGTCTACCTCCAATCTGTCTCCAATCCCACTTGATAAACCTTGTCAACATCCACTCATAAGTGTCAACATAACATCTCTGCATTCTGTGCCCACAGTGAAATCTTTCATGGTTAGTTAGACGGCTACCAAGAGGTACTATTACTTAAGAGGAGATCACACACATACCTGATCTGTTTTGTCTCTCGACTCTATGTCCACAAACTCCAGAGGATCCTCGGCTCTGAAGTTCAAGAATAGGAGCAGAAGAATCTTCCGTGACAGATAGAGGGGACAGTTGTCTACTGATGCCACTGTGTGAACTGGGGCAGTTGGCTCCTGGTTTACATCGAGTGACTGTTGATCTGGAGGTACCTGGGAAGACAGAGTGCCCACTAGTTTGAGAACTTCATAGAGGAAAAATTGGAAGCAGATTTCAACTTCTTTGGCAGTCAAGTATCTGACCACAATGATCATGGTCCTGGTGAGCTCATTTCTAATTCTATAAATGGGACCCCTAAAAAGAAAATGCTACATTGGAAAGGCCTGCACCTCTAAGATACAGTCTTTTTTTGATAACACTGTTAACTAGAGATACATTAGAAGATGATGCTTAGTAGATACTTGTGCTCTGAATTATAACTGTTAACACTACCAAAAAGTATATTGTAATGAAAGGAGTGTTACCCTTTCTTCCTCCCTTTCCTTGCTAAGGCTGTCAAATTCTTAAGTGGTAAAAATGCCAATAGTCTCTTCTATCAAATCCGCTATACACTTCCACCAGATTGTTCACTACAGTCCATTTTCATGTGTCTCTCAGTCACCTGCAGCCTCTATCCAGCATTATAGATTTAAAAAAAAAAAATTCGGCCTTCAGGACCCTCCAAGGACCAAGCCTTCTCCTATTCTAATTAATGTTTCATGAACCCCCAACCCAGGGTTGGCTTCAAGGGCCTGCAACCAGTACAGTCATGTAGGGTGTTGTGCTGAGAGGGGCCCACCCCAACACCACCTGCCCCATCATCCTCAGTTCTCCCAACCAAGACAGTGCATTTAGCAACATTAAGAGACATCCATTGGTACATTACCATTAACCAAACTCTACACTTCTTTTTTATTCCACTAGTTTTATCACTAATGTCCTTTTTCTATTCCAGGATCCCATCCAGAGTACCATGTTACATTTAGTCATCACGTGTCTCTAGTTGCCTATGATCTGTGATAGTTTTCTAGTCTTTCCTTGTTTTTCATGACCTTGACAATTTTAAGGAATGATGTTGAAGTATTTTGTAGACTTCCCTCAAATGGGGTTTGCTAGATGTTTTTTCTCATGGTTACATTGGGGTTATGGGTTTGGGGGAAGAACGCCAGAGAGAAGAAGTATCTTTAACATACAGTACCAGTCATTGTATGCTACCCATATGACACCTTTGATGATGTTAATCATGATCCCCCAGTCAATGCAGTGTTTGTCAAGTTCCTCCACTATATATTTTCTCTTTCTATACTCTACTCTTAGGGGCTGGGATTTAGCTCAGTTGGTAGAGCACTGCTCTGCAGTCTCTGAGGTCCTGAGTTCGATTCCCAGCACTGCAAAAATGGGAGAAGTACCTGGCAATCCACTCCCAAGGCAATCCCGAAACAATCTGCCATTGAAAACCCTATGAGGGTCACTATGAGTCAGACACGACTCTACAGCACCTAACAATAACAACAACATACTCTACTCTTTGGTTGTTAGGTTGTTAGGTGCCGTCGAGTTGAGTCGGACTCGACTACTCTTTGGTAGCCAATCACTAAGTCCAGCTATAGTCTGGGGTAGGGATAGGGGCTTTTAAGCTTTACTTTTTAGTGGGAGGGTGTCTACATGTATTATCTGGAATTCTTAGGTAAAGAAGATTTTTCTCTTTTTCTCCTCTTATTTATTTATTTATTCCTTAGTTCACTTGTGTCAGTATGGGCCCATGTACATTTATTTCATACTTTGGGTTATGATTAAACCTACATTGTTTATTCTTTTGCTCAAATTACTCCACTTTTATCCATGAGGACCTATTTCAGTTTGGCTTCTAAGTTCCTTTGACATTCATTATTTAATATTTATTTATTTATTTATTTTGCAGTGCTGGCAGGTTGAACCCAGGGCCTCTCACACGATAGGCCCCCTTTTTATTTTTCATTTTGAGACAGGGTCTTGCTAGGTTCCACAAGCTCCGAGTTTGTGATCCTCCTGCCTCAGCCTCCCAAGTTGCTGGGATTACAGGCATGCACCATGGTGCCTGGCTTAATGTTTTGGGGTGGTTTTTTTTGTTTGCTTTTTGTTTTTTTTTTTTTGAGTTTTTCTTTATTTCTTGGTACTACAAGGTACTCTGGGCCCATCTTTTATTTTACCTGAGCTACTCTTAGAATGAATCCTTTCTTTAAGGATGCCCATTTCCTGGTTGTTTTTATTGTTGTTGTTAGGTACCATACAGTCAGATATGACTCATAGCAACCTTCATAGGGTTTTCAATAGCTGATTGTTTCAGGGTTGCTTTGGAAGCGGATTGCCCAGCCTTTTCCCACCCATTCCATTGGAGTTATTCAGAAATCATTATGTGGATGGGGGTGAGCTCATTGTTGTTGGGTACCTTGAATTTAGGTCCTCATAGTTTTTAAAGCTAGAAAATATATGTACGTATGTCAATGCATGAATATACATATATCCATAATTATTTCTGTATTACAATCTTTTGTAATTTCTCAGAATTGGGTAATATGTTTTATGCACATTGGACCTCCAATACTTGGTGGCTCCGATGAAGACCCATTAGGGTGATTAAACACAGAGTACTGAAATCGACTTGAACACAGATGAACACCAGCTCCAAGACAGGTATACTGCTCTCACCACTCCTGGGGCATTTGTGTTTGCTCTTCATTGTGAGCATGAGTTCCTTTATTCTCATTGACTAGGTGAGGAAATGAGGTAGCATTCTCCCTTGGTTATGGAGGCTCTTTCCTGGTGTAATGCTTCTAAGATGGTAGAAAGGAGGTAGAAAATGTCAAGTAAAAACTAAAATCTTGAACTGTAAATGGCATCCTTGCCTTAATTTGGCTTTGCATCCCTCTTGTTATCTTTGTTGTTGTTGTTAGGTGCTGTCAAGTCGAGTCTGACTCAGTGACAGAAGAAAATATTTCCTGCCACTGTGCCATACCCGGCACTATGTCAAGTGCTTCTCTGATATTCATAGAGTTTTTGATGGTTGATTATTTGGGGATTCTTTCGGGAGTGGACTGCCATGTCCTTCTCCCATTTTCTCAGTGCTAGGGATTGAACCCAGGGCCTCAGCCTGCAGACCAAGCACTCTTCCAACTGATCTAACCCCCAGCCCATCCTGTTATCTACTCTTGAAGCAATGAAATTAGCACCTTAAGAAGCAGGGATGTACAGAAATTTTGAGTTCCTGAGCCATCAAGAACAAATAAGAACCAAAAATCTGTAGTAAAAACCAAGCAGAACAGTGTAACCTTAGGTAAAAGTGTTAGTTCTGCGGTTCAAGTTCATCTTGTTTTATTTTCTGTTTTTCTTTTCTTCTTTTTCAATCTTGGGAAAAATAAGTAGAGGTATATAAAGATATAGTTAGCCGTACCATCTATTATTAAATGTCCCAGGTTGACCTAATTAAAATATATTATTTAATATTAATTTTTTAAAAATACAAAATGTACAGCTACATTACATACTGATTACTATGCTTTTTTTTTTTTTTTTGGTACTTGGAGTTCAAATCCAGAGCTTCACACATGCTTTGCAAGTATTCTACCACTGAGCTGCACCCCCAGCCCATTTTGCATTCTTATCTTAAGACAGGCACCTAACAACAACAACAACTACCTTGAGACAGGGCCTTGCTGAGTTACATAGGTTGCCTCTAGCCTTGAACTCATGATTCTCCTGCATCTGCCTCCCAAGTCACTGGGATTACAGGCATGAGCCACCATGCCTGGCTACTATGCTTAAATTAATTATTGTTATTATAAAAGAATCAAAAATACATATGGCTATTATTTTAGATGTCCAAGATGTTTCTTGCATTTTGAACTGATGTTTGTAACTGAATAGTTTAAATGCAATGGCAAGAGGCTGTGTAAGACTCAATAAACTCTCAGTTATTGATGCTCTTCAAGAAGGTCTAATGTTCAGATACTCTGAGTGTTTTTTTAAATTTATCTTTCAGGTATCATCCATAATTTGTTTTTGCATAAGTTATGCCTGCTCATCATGTCTTAGGTTAATGTCAGGTTTCCCTTTGCTTTGGCAGGTTGGAAGGCAGAAGTCTAGGAACAGATTGGGTAGTAAGTTGAGATGGGGTTGAGGTAAAATATTGGCCATGGTTACCTAAAAAGTTGACAATTCATGTAACTAGCATATATTGAATTTTATCAGGTGTGTGTGTGTGTGTGTGTGTGTGTGTGTGTGTGTGTGTGTGTACACCTGCATGCTGGGGTTGATCCCAGGGCCTCTTGCATGTTAAACACATGCTCTGCCACTGAGCTACAACCCAGCCTGCAAGCACTGGACTTATAGGCCATATCAGTGATTTATTTTGCTTTCTCATTTTCACTAAAATATTATGTCCTGGCTTCTGTACTTTCCATTCCTTATGTGATATAATCCATTGCCTGTTGCCAGCTGCCGTCTCTCCCTGGCTGGTTTGTAGAAGAGACCTGAGAGTAGTTCAGCCACTGGAGACATTTTAATCATTGTCCTAAAAAGGCAAACTTTAAGCTTCATGGCCAGGCCTAGAGGCATATCTAGGGCTTGGCCTTAAAACAGTCACCTCCAATCCTAGAGATGAAGAAACTGTCTTTTTCTACATGGTCTTGTACTGCTCTGTTAAAATAAAACCAGCCCTGACAAAAATAGATATTCAGAATGTTGTCTGGGATGCAGTGAAGGATTATAAATAAATTATATCTATTTTCCTTGCCACAGCAAGTGCTTGAGTAGAAGCAAGTTTTGCACTCTCAGGGTACAGTTCTCATACTTTAAACAGATATTGGGAATAAACTATTAGGAGTGATGAGCTGGAAGCCTTTCATTAGTCATGTCAGGTTCCCCCTCCCAGTCCTCTAAGAGACATCTGCTCACCTGAGCCATATTGCAGGGCTATCTTGGGTCATTTTTACTATGTGCACAGGCTAAGAATATGGTTTCTTTATCTGTGCAGGTTGGGTTCAGCATGCTTCCAAATTCAATTTGGTTCAACAAATAGCTACTAAGCACCTATTATTTCACAGGTGTTATGTCAGGATCAGAGTCAGACAAATGAAGAATACATAGTCCATGCTTACATGGAATGCTCAACTCAGTGTTAGAGTTAGACATGTACCTGGTTAACCGTAATTTTATGTGAACTGGAGACAAAGATGAAAGGGAATGATTCATTTAGAAGCCTAGAGAAGGGGAGCCTCAGTGGGAGGTAACATCAAAGGTGGCCTTGAAGGCTGAACAGCACTTTACCAGGCAGAGTGTTAGGCTGACAAATAGGCTGTGTAGTCAGAGGAAACTTTAGGAACAAATATGCATGTGTGTAAAGTACATACCATGATACTTAAGCTGAAATCTGAGTACAAAACAGCATGGATAATCCCATTTTTCTACCACGACCTGTCACTTGAAAAAGAATTTCTGTCTGAGGGAGCTCCAAACAGAATATAATGGTTAAGAACATAGATTGAAGCAGGCTTGGTGGCACATGCCTTTATTCCCAGGGACTCAGGGGTTAGAGGCAGAAGGATCGCAAGTTGGAAGCCAGAGACAGCCTGTGTAACTTAGCAAGACCCTGTTTCAAAACAAAAAGTGAAAAATGGGCTGAGGGTATGGCTTAGTGGTTGAGCACTTGCAAAAAGCATGCATGAGGGCCTGGGTTCTATTCCTTAGAATTGCAAAAAGAAAAGAAAAGAAAAAAAGAACCTAGGTTGTTTAAATCTGGGGACAGTGGTAAGTATCTGGCTCAGCCATGTCTAACTGCAGATGTTGAGGCCACAAGGTACTTATGTGACTGCCCTTCCATCTGCTTCCTCTTCTTTTATACCTGCTTCTGAGGTATGTTTGGATTAAATGGCTCAGAGGCAGTACTCAATAAGTGCAAATGATTATAAATAATAATGAGCAGGTAAACTAAACTGTTAATCATAGTTTATACATTGGAAATTCAATCAACATTGGTTTTAGGGGAAAAGGGGAGCTTTTAGGAGCTTAATAACCAAGGGATAGGATAGCTAAAATGTCCTAAACCTCAGAATATGGTGCAGTCAGGCCACCTCATGGCTCCACCTCTCTCTGCAGAGTGATTGCATCATTTCTTCTCACTAGGCTGCTGCTGGCCTTTTTTTCTGCAGAAAACTGGAAGCTTACAAGTTTTCATTCTTGTAGCTTTAGGCTTCTGAGAGAAATCTAGTTGTCTAGAATCAAAAATCTTGAGGCGAGAACTTGTGTATTATTTGACTCCTTGTCCAACTTCCATAACCGGTGGTGGCAACATTGCAACAGGCCATAGCTCCCAGAAAAGGCTAAGCAGATGGTGCTTAGGGATCTGCTCTAGGGACCCCAAAGCAAAGGGTGCAGAGTTCTTAGAGAACAACTTGAAAAGCCAAGCTGATAAAGATTAAGTAGGAAAAGGACTTTGGAAAGGACTGTGAGTGAAAAGCAATGTGTCAGGAAAGTATCTGTGTGAGCACGTGCAAGATGACTTGGAAGATAACAGACCAGATTAAAAGACATCATTTAAACAAGGGCCCTACCTTGACCTTTATCTCAATGGACATGAAAGGTCAATGAAACATGTGCTTTCCTAAGTACTATATTAAAAACATGGAGCTGGGGTTTAGCTCAGTTGGTAGAGTGCTGCTCCACACTCTCTGAGTACCCGGGAGAAGGATGTGGCAGTCTACTCCCAAAGCAATCCCCAAACAATCAGCCATTGAAAACCCTATGAGGGTCGGCATGAGTTGGACCCAACTTGATGAAACCTAACAACAACAACATATTAAAAACTGAGCTGGAGACCTTATCCCAACTTGCCCCAAATAATGCGGCAAACATCATGCATAGATCTGGTGCTCAAACTTAAAGGCAGAGATAATGGACATATGTTGTTTTTGTTGTTAGGTGCCATGCCCACCAGTATGTTGATATTTCTCTACTATTCACAGTTTTTGATGGCTGATTGTTTCAAAAGTGGACCTCTGGGTCCTTCTCCCATTTTTGCAGTGCTGGTAATTGAACCCAGGGCCCGAGAGAGCACAGAGATGCATGCTACCAACTGAGCTAAACCCTAGCCCAATGGAGATTTAGAAGGTAACTAACAACCGAGGGATAGGTGTGTGTGTAAGGGGAGGATTGTTGCCCTCTGACATTCCTGGCCACTTCACACTACATCATTTCAAGCTATGTCACCTCAGGCAAAGCACTTGGCCTCTCTGTATGCACATTTTTCCTGCTCTGAAATCAAAGGATCAGACAAAATTATTTCCTAAATTCATACACTTTTCTCTTTAAAAAAATTTCAAATAAGCATATGCAAATTATGTTTCACCATAAAGCAAACTTTATTTTCAACTAATTTTTATAGCCATTTAGATACGTCATAGTCCAGAAGGAAGAGATGGCAAACTGAAATTAGGATAATTTACAAAAAGGTGACCAAAATATGGGGCCATCGGGCAGTGGTTCTCTAAGCTGCCCATCCCACCATCAGGGGGCTTATAAGGAATACACATTCTTAGCATGTATCTCAGGCCTACTGAATCAGAAATTCTGCAATGGGGTAACCTATGGTTTAAGGAGACCTCCAGGTTATTCCAAAGCAAATGAAAATTTGAGAAATGCTCTGTGTGAGAGAAGAGAGGGGATAGGGAAGTACTCAACCATAACAACGGTTCTTACTCTCCCTATGCCAGAAGGGACAAGTGGAAGGGGTGATTAACAGAATCCAGGAGGAAAGAGAGGTCCAACTTGAGCAATGACCTTTAGTTAAGGCAGGTACCCAGTTGGGGCCTTGAGAATATTCTTTTTAAAAATTTTTTTAGATATTCTGTAAGGACTCTCAGTCCATAAATTAAAGCCAGGAGACAAGACAGCCTATTTCTTTAGTCTTTACAGCATTGGTCCCAGACAAGTGGAGAAAGGTGAAGAAGGCTTATAGAGGAAGCTGTACAAATTGCTGTTTTTACAACAATAATATTATGATCCCAAAACCAAAGGTTAGAACATATAATCTCCTAAATCCCTATTAGCTTTAAACCTCCTTGATGGATGATTCTCCCAACCAAACTCTTGCAAATCATATCCTAACTATATAATTCACTTTGACTATTTTCAACTAATTTTTGATGAGTATTTTTCTTTGAGAGAACCATGCGCTTTTTCATGAAGATGTTATAGTCACTGAAGAAATACTGAAAACAAAAATATAATCTTGTATTTTTCAGTTTATGTTAGTTGGTAGCAATAATTACCTGACATTTTTGTCTCACAAAAAGTTATCAATAACTCAAAAAAAGATTAGGTGAAAAGTTATCTTTCATCTTTTTGAAAATCATATTCTATTGAATTGCAATGGCAGCAAATATTCCCTCCCAGTAAGATTATAGGGCTGGGGTTTAGCTCTGTTGGTAAAGTGCTGCTCTGCACTCTCTGAGGCCTTTGGTTTGATCCCCAGTACCACAAAAACAGAAGGATGGACTGGCAATCCACTGGTGAAGCAATTCCAAAACAATCACACGTTGAAAACCCTATGAGGGTTGCTATAAGTTGGGCCTGACTCAACTGCACCTAAAAACAATGGTAAGATTATTGTCATCAGTATTGGCTGAGTTTTCACAAAAGTCCAAAACATATAGCCTTACAATTATTTTAAATAGTTGGCATGGTAAGTGGTCAATGCACAAACAGTATTCCCACATTCCATTTTGATGTATATAACTTCATTCTTTAAAAACTGAAACTGCCTCCTCAGCATAATCCATTTTACTTGTCTAGTATTATTCATTTCTTGCAACTCTGAAAATTCTTGATTCATTTCATAAGTAAATATGTTTTGAACTAATCTAGCTATTATTTGTATTATTGTCTATACTGTAGGCCTTGTATGTTTCATATTTAAATTTTCCCAAGACTTGCTAATTATCTTATTATAAATGATAATCAAACGTCCATTACCTAAAAGCTAGATTTTCAAGATGTACAGCTGAAAGAGTTAGGTACTTATACAGGCATATTGGTCTGCAGCTGTAGTACTGTGGCTTCCAATCCTGTCCAATCTCAGAAGCTAAGCAGGATCAGGCCTGGTTAGTACTTGGATGGGAGAATACCTGGGAACACCAGGTGCTGTAGGCTTGGGAAAAGAACCCGGCAACCCACTCCCCAAAATCAATCCTACGAATAGCAGAGAAGCACTGACAGTAGTGTTTCACCTGTTGTACATAGGGTCTCTATGATTTGGACACCGATTGGACAGCACCTAAAAACAACAACAATAACAATGACATGCATATTAAAGTGACTTAAACAATCTTTTAATTGCTAATTCATTTTTTCTTTACCTAAAATCTGTACTGAAAAAAAGGACTACTAGTAGTTATATATACACTATAGACATTTTATCCCTAAAACAGTATTAATTTATTCTATCTGGAATACAATTTATCTTGCCTACTTATAACTGACTTTAAAACTAAAGATTATATCACTACTACCTATTTTTAAAGCATAAAAATAAAATGCCTAGCATTTATTCAACACTTACCATATATCAAAAACTTTACATATACAATCTCCTGACCACACAACAATACTACAGGGTGGATTTTACTATTCCTATTTTACAGATGAGACAATGAATCATTAATAGCCTAAAAATTTAAACTCAAGTGTGTCCAATTCCAAAGCCCATATTCTTTTCAGTATACAATGGTATCACAGTCTATTTTGGAAGGCTGGTTGAGTGCCGATCAGTTCGAGTGCCAAGCACTTTATTCTCATAAGAAATGATGTAAAGGTATTTATTGGTTCTGGCGCCTTACTGAATAGCTAATTCAGACAGATATATGCCACTCACATACTTAGCAATAAGTTCTTTTCTAAATTCAATTGTTGTTATTTCTGTTTTCCTCTTTCACTCACTTATAGTACTAGAAAGTTTCTTGGGTTCACAATGACCATATCGTACATATATACAAAAAAGTCCCCCACAAGATTATGAACACAGCACCAGGACAGGTCTTTATTGCTTGAAATTGTCACACAACTCACATTTTCTCTTCTGTTTCACCCAGATGTGTCATGGGAAGCATGATGTCTCCAACAGGTCTTAGCATGGTCATTGAGTCCCAAACAAGTAGTGGAGCACTAACCTAGAATTCTTTTGAAAATATTGGTGAGGGACTGAAGTGTTCTAGCAAGGAGCAATTCAAGTATCAAGGTACTTCCCTGCCTTTCCATCTCAGCTAATCAATTTTATTAAGCTCTTTCTGTATGCAAAAAGCCAATAATCTTGTTTGGAAGAATGATTATTATTCAGAAAATGGAGAGATTAATTTCTTCTTGATGTTAAATTCAAGCAGGGCAGGGTTTGGAGGAAGAGAGGCTGGAGTAGGTGCCAACAAAGGCAAGTAGAGCTCTTGACGTTTTAATGGTGAAGTGCAAACAAGGTATTTTGCAGAAGACTGATGACCTGAAAACAGTTTCTGGAAGGAGAAACTGGCAAAGGAGGGCAGGGTACACAGAATAGAGAAAACCTGGAGGGAGGACCCCTATGTGGAAGGTTGTACAATTACAAAAGTAGTTGTTAAGGAGACATGGGATGCCCCCTTGAGAAACACATACTGCAGTGTGACTCTTCTTTATCCCAGCCTACAATCTAGGCTATCCATAGGGTTTTCAACCAGAGTGGTCATTGGAAGTAAGAATGGCCAGACTGTGTCTTACATATTTGGGACATGTACTCAGCAGAGATCAATCCCTGGAGAAAGACATCATGTTTGGGAGAGTGGCAGGTCAATGAAAAAAAGGAAAACCCTCCACCAGGTGGACAGAACAGTGTCTGCAACAATGGGCTTAAATATATACAAGATCATGTGCCTGGCACAGAATCGGGAAGTGTTTCAATCTGCTGTACATTGGGTTGCTATGAGTCAGACTTTACTCCATAGCACCTAACAACAACAACAACAACACAGTCTAGGCATTCTCATGATGATTGGAGAAAGAATATTAGTAATAATATTAATAATAATGGTATTAAGAAAAATAACTCACAATAAGGTACAATAGTACCTTATGCATATAACCTGGTCACAATCTTGTGCATTATAACTACGGTGCCTCTTTCCTAGGGCCTGCATTTGATAGAGAAGCTCGGCTTTTGCTTAGGCAACTCTTATAACTTGTCAAACATGCAAATGTTCTGGATTTATATTCTAAAAAAGAGTTTGGGGTCAGGCTTCATGTCCTCTGGTTCCCTTCCTCCAAATAAAATATCACCCTTAACACTTGTTTGTTTAGATCATTTCTGGCTCTATACTTCCCTCCAGTATCAAGCCTTATTTTCTCAGTGCTGCCTATTATTGTTATTGTTGTTAGGTGCCATCAAGTCAGGGTCTGACTCATAGCAACCCTACATATAACAGACAAACACCATTGTTAGTGATTCTGTGCTATTCATAGGGTTTTCAATGGTTGATTTTGTGTGTGTGTTTGGGAAGTGGGCTGCTGTGTCCTTCTTCCAAACCTACAATATCTGGTGTTCCTGCATGGTCTCCCATCCAAGTACTAACCAGGCCCAATCCTGCTTAGCTTCTGAGATCTGACAGGATTGGATGCCACTGTGGAATGGCTACAGGTGGTGCTGCTTATGGATGACCCTTTTCCCTCAAATATGGCTCTGGACACACTCATGCTTTATTAAGCCCAAAATGGTTTTCCTAACTCCAGCTACCACTTACCTTACTACATACCTACTCTGACTACTCAGCTTTTTATTTCTCATGGCCTCTTTCCTTGGTAGAATTAGATTATATGATTTCTGCTGAACACTCATAGAAAACTGTAGTGGACTTTTAAGTATTTCTAAAGTACTTAAGAAAGATTTTTAAAATCCATTTTGCCAATTCTAGATGTGAATCAGCAGAAATACCACAAAATTGTCTTTTTTTTTTTTTTTTGGTGGTAGTCTTGGTCTTAAATAATTTCCTAAGTAATTGAAAGTGCATTTCACTGCAAAAGGATAAACAACAATTTTAACAAAATCTCTCAGCCCAATTAATAGCCTCTTAGATGTTTTTAATGCAATCACCTTAGCCTCTCTCTTGTGTTTAGTTGCCTAGCACCCAACAGCATTCCTGTGTAGGGAGGGTCCCCCTCCCTCATGGTGTGAACCTTAATGGGAAACAGTGGCCCATATCCCACACTGGAAGCTGTAGGAAACCAGATATTTCTCCTTGACTTGAAATAGAGTTTAGGCATGACTTCATTTTAGTGGGTCAGACACTCCTGTCCAGAACTTTGAATCTCTAGAAAGCCAGCATGGTTAAAATCCATGAGCAGCAGTGAAAATAGGGTATTGGGTAGTGATGGCAATAGCAATATCCTGGTCTGACTGTTTCAGCTGCTTAGCTCTAGAATTTGCCATTCCTGCACATTTTCCAAGGTTCTGGAATCCTCTCCTACCATATCCATCTAGTGAATCTCCCTTTTGTGAAAACAACCATAATGGACTTCTATGGCTTGTAATGAAGAGTCCTGTCTGATATGGATTCTCTATAGTCTTCACTTGTTGTTAGGTGCGCTTGAGTCAGGTCCACCTCGGGTGACACTCACATGGTTTTCAACAGCTGATTGTTTGGGGTTGCTTTGGGAGTGGGTTACCATGCCCTTCTCCCATTTTTACAGAGGTAGGGATTGAAATGAGGACTTCAGAGAGTGCAGAATGGACTTCTACCAAATTGTGCCTACTCCCAAGAAAGGGGATCCAACCAAATGTGGAAGTTGTCAAATGATTTCATTGATATCACCCATAAGCAAAATTTTGCTAAAGATCATTCAAAAGTGAGTGCAACAGTATATTGACAGGGAACTACTGGAAAATCAAGCCAGATTCAGAAGGGGGTATGGAACCAGGGACATCATTGCTGATGTCAGATAGATATTAGCAGAAAGCAGAGAATACCAAAAAGATGTCTACTTATGTTTTATCGACTATGCAAAGGCATATGACTGTGTGGATCATAACAAATTATGGATAACAATGTGAAGGATGGGAATACCAGAACACTTAACCATACTCATGAGGAATCTGTATATGGACCAGGGGGCAGTTGTTCGAACAGAACAAGGAAACATTGCCTGGCTTAAGGTCAAGAAGGTTGTGTATCTGTGCTGTATCCTTTCCCTGCACCTCTTCAATTTCTATGATGAGCAAATAACCAGAGAAGCTGGACTTTATGAAGAAGGATGTGCCATCATGATTGGAGGAAGACTCACTAAAATCCTGAGTTATGCAGATGACACAACTCTGCTTGATGAAAGTAAAGAGGATTTGAAACATTTACTGATGAAAATCAAAGAACACAGCCTATAGTATGGATTGCACCTCAACATCAACAAATCAAAACTCCTTACAAATGTGTCAGTAAGCAACTTCATGATAAATGGAGAAAAGATTGAGGTTGTCCAAAATTTTGCTTTACTTGGTTCTATAATCAATACCCATAGAAGCAGCAGTCAAGAAATCAAAAGACATTACTTTGGGAAAAGCTGTTGCAAAAGACCTCTTTAAAGTGTTGAAAAGTAAAGATGTCACATTGACAACAAAGGTGCACCTGACTCATGCCATAGTATTTTCAGCCACATCATATGGCTGTAAAAGCTGGATATTGAATAAGGGAGACAGGAGAATGATACTTTTGAATTATGGTGCTGGAGAAAAATATTGAATATACCATGCACTGCCAAAAGAACCAACAGATCCATCCTAGAAGAAATGTAACCAGAGTGCTCCTTGGAAGCAAAGGAAGCTAGATTGCATCTAACATATTTTGGACATATTGTCAGGAGGGACCAATTCCTAGAGAAGGACATCGTGTTTGGGAGAGTGGCAGGTCAACAAAAAAAGGAAGACCCTTAACTAGATGGATTGACACAATGTCTGCAACATTGGGTTTAAACATAAATAAGATCGTGTGCCTGGCACAGAATCAGAGAGTGTTTCATTCCACTCTACATAGGGTCTCTATAAGTAAGAACTGACTCAATGACACCTAACAACAACAAGAGACTTCACATGCACCCAGGTCTGCAGCTTTGCTACAACATGGATCTTAATTGTCCTTCAAAGGCCCATGAGTTAAAGTGTTGGTCCCCAGGACAGTGCTATGAGGAGATAGTAGAACTTTTAAGAGGCAAGACCTTGTGGGAGTTCTTCAGGTCATTGGGAGGATTCCTTTGAAGGATACTGTGGGACTCTGACCCACTCCTTGCTCTCTTTTGCTTCCTGGTTCATGATGTGAGCAGTCTTGCCTCACCATTTGTTCCTACTGTGATGTGCTGCCTTACCACAGGCCCAAAGCAATGGGGCCAACTAATCATGGACTGAAAAATTATGAGCCAAAATAACCCTTTTCTCTGTAGAAGTTGATCATCTCATATATTCTGTTATAGTAACGGAAAGCTGACTAACACAAGCTCCTTCCTCACCTGTTTGTGTCCCTTTCTCTCACTAGTTTTCTTCATACTGCGACCATCTTTCTGAGTGACAGTGCCTGTTCTCAGGAAAGGACCCCGTGAGAACATTTGGGAGATTTCCAGCTTCTTTAATAGACATCTTTAGGGTAGTACAGCTGGCTGTCATATTGATGAATACCTAAAGGCAAGTTTTCCCCTGGAAGAGTGGGCTGATTCCCAGGGAAGGGTGGAGAGGCAGACATACCAACCTCACTTCTACCCTATACCACTTAAGTCACTCTGATACCAACAGCAAGTGGAGATTCATTTCCAAATGATGAAAAGCCCTAACTCCTCAGTTAATGTTATTAACTGAGCATTCTCTGAACATTCACTTTAACCCAGGAATACCAAAAGAAATTTAAGATTTACTTTAGAACATTTTCCAATGGGGTCAGCTCACTAAATTAAAGCTAAATAGATAAGAAAAGGTTATGCTATATGAAGAAACTAAAAGTTCTATCCTACTCTGGCTTAAATGAAGTTCTGGATATCATTCCTTTGACTATATACCTCTTTCTTTTAGGTAACAAAATACCACATGACTCCTTTGCTTTCTGTAGTACCACATATTTTATGCCTAAGACATATACAAATTACTAAATGGTATCTTTAAAAACATTCTAGATGCAGTGGGAGTATTTATGTTTGAAACGGTAACATCTTATTCAAATAAATAACTGATTCTAATTTGTTTTCTAATTTTGGGTTGTCTTATGCTAAACTTGCTTCCTTGAATTGCCCTGCTTGCTGTTCATTAAGCTTTCACATTGACTATCTTCTGTTTGGGCCTCTCTCTCATTTTTTATAAAGTCTTGATTTCCTTGTAACCTGAACCAGATTATTTCTATGCAGAGGTGTACCAAGGGTACTAAAATACTTATGTATCTTGTAACATAATAACCATCTTCTTTTAATGTTACTACCACCCTGACAACTTTGACAAATGTTCTCTATTGACTATAGAAATACTCTAATTGCAAATTCCTACCTGGTAGGCTTTTTGGAAGACACTCCCTTCCAAATAGCCCTGTTGAGTTCCTGATTAATGGATTTGACAAAGCATTGACAAGGCAGCCTCATAATTCATTATCAGACCAAAATCAATTCAAGATAAAGCAAAAGACCAGCAGATATTGGACTAATTCTGTCATGATCCATTGATTCATGTTATTGATGTCTACTGCGTACCTAACATTGGCCTTAACCCTCTGCCAAGTACAGAAAGGATCAAGAAGGTGTGGTGATTTCCTTCACTTTCTTATTGTCCAGGAGGGGAAAAGCTAATTACACAAGAAATTTCTGTAAAGAGTGCTAAATGGCAAGTGAGTGAACAAGCCAGCCTCTTGGAGCCAATTCACTGTACAGTCCCTTGCCAGTGCTAATCTTTGGGAATTGGGCTTTTAAGCCATAAGCCGACGGATCAGTTCACAAAATATTTATGCTTTGTTCATGAGCAGAAAAAATATAAATGGGCAGATAAGCATGCCAGGGTATAGCTAATACTGTCAGTGTACACATTTATCACTCAGGGGAGGAGTGCAAGTCAGAAACTGGCCAAGGCGGCTGCTGAGGCAGCTCTGCTGTGATTTAAGCCACCATCTAAATAAAGCCATTGGCACATTTCTGCCTCTAGGGATAAAGGGAAAAGCTACAAACCCACCATCTCATCATTTTTATAAGAGTTATCACTATCTACCTATCAGATGGGTGGGAAGAAATAGTTCTTAAACCTAAATCTATGAGGCTAGGTCCCATCTCCACACATATAGCCTCTTCCCCACTTACTTAAGTTCCATCCTCCCTTCAAAGCCCATTTCAAGGCCTAACACTAACTCTCTGAGCCCAATGTCCATTTCTGAGAGTACTCACTGCCACTTGAATGGGAACTTGAACAGGGAAATTGAATGATTGAGTTTGGGTTTTTGTAAGATCCCTCTGCAATGTGAAGAATGGATTGAGAGGGAGTAAAACTAGGAGAGAATATGGTCTGGGGGAAATTTTGTTAGTGGCATTGAAGAAGTGGTATCAGTGAGGTAAAAATGAGGTAGATTTGAAAGGTTTTGAAGACATAGAATGGATATAACCTGGTAAATGATTGCATGAGGGTATACAAATAAGGATCAAGAAGAGGGTTAAGAGTAAGAATAAGAGCCGGGCATAGTGATACATGCCTATGATCTCAGCTCTCAGAAGGCTGAGGCAGGAGTATCACCATGAGTTTGAGGCCAGCCTGAGCTACACAACAAGTTCAGGCCAACCTCAGCTACAGAGTGAGAACCAGTCTCAACAAAGAATAAGAATCAGTTTCTGTCTAGGACAACAGAATCGATAAAATGCCATCCACAGAGCTTGGAGGACCTGGTTTGTGAAGAGGGTGATGAATATAGTCTTAGATATGTGAGTCATGAAACTCATGCAGGGGAGATGGCCAGAGGATGGGTAAACACTCAGGACTAGAGTTCAGAAGACAGGTTTGGGCTGGAGATAGCCACTTGAAGGTCATCAGGGTTTGCACAAGTCACTGAAACCATGGGAGGAGTTATGAGTTGAACTGTACCCCATGTCCATCCACTCCTTGAAATCTTTACTACTGGTACCTGGGAATGTGAGCATATTTGGGGATGGCACCTTATAGAGATAATCAAGTTAAAATGAGGTCATCAGGGTGGCTCTAATCCATATGACTGATGTCTTCATTAAAAGGGAAAATTTGAACACAGACACACATAGGGAAGATCCCATGTGAAGATGAAGAAAGAGATTAGGTGATGCTTCTACAAGCCCAAGAAGGCCAAAAATGGCCAAGAAACTACCAGAAGCTAAGCCAGAGGCTTGGAGTGAATTCCTTTTCACAGGCCTCAGAAGAGAGCATCCCTGTGAACACCTTGATCTCAGACTTCTAGCCTCCAGAAATGTGAAAGTAAATCTCAGCTGTGATCTTTTGGTATGGAAGTCTAGCAAATTAATACAGAAGAAGATGAGATCATCCTGAGGGAAAATGGTAACTGAGAAACGCAGGTAACTCAGAAAGCTGGGACTCAAGAAAGCCAAGAATTAAAGGGATTAAAGACCTATACAAAAGCAACCAAAAAGATGGGGGAAAAATGAAGCAAAGTTTCTAACATTGTAGACACCAAAGGAAAAGAATGGGAGAAGGTAGACATGGTACAAAGTGTGATGTTAGTGACATGATGGTCATTGTTGACTTTGGACAATGCACTGCTGGTGGAAAGGAGCAACGGATGGATTGGTGTTACTGAGAAAGGCATGGGAGATAGGAAAGCATATGTAGGAAGAGTAGATATGTACAAAGAGAAAGGAACTGCTTTTCTTTATAGCACAGAGATTTTGAAAATGCAGAAACTGTGCTAATTTAAGTAGATAAACCATCCCAAATCTGTTATGTGAGAGGTGGAGATGGGCACATGTGCAGGTGGATGGATGGATGGGTGGACCGAGGAAAGCATGGCAGAGCCAGGCAAGTCAGGAAGGTTCGTTAGCAGAAAGATAATCCTTTATCCATGATGCAAAGGATTCATAAAAATCAGGCATCAATATGATTTAATAGGAGACAATATGAAACTTTCTTTAAGCTCCTTGAAATCTTCCTACCCAGAATGCAGGGGAACTGATTGGACATGTTTATCACCTTCCTGTTCCCATAGTTGTTACAAATATTCAATAAAAATTGCCACCATGAAGATTATCTCCTGGCCAAAGATGAGGGAAAAATGATATTACAGTACTTGTCTTGTTCCTTTGGTAAGCAAATGGGAGCAGATTATCTTCTGGGAGTATTGGATTCACTCATGTGAGGCAAATTACAGCAGCTATGCCAGTGTTCAAATGTTTAATGTGCTGCTACTGACAATAGAGTGTAATGCAAAGTTTTTCATAACGGAGGGAGCTTTTGCAGTATGTTATGCATGCTCTTCTCTTGAAGTCTTAAATTTCTCTGCTGGAATGAAAGATAATTCTTCTGATGTTCACCCTGTCTAGAAGATGATTTAAATTTACTACACAGGCCTTGGAATATGGTAAAAGATGGTGCTGTTATTACTTTCTAAACATTCCTAGAATCCATCTCCTTTTGCCATCTTTACCTCTATACTTTCTCACATTTGCCCCTTTCTGCATTTTTCTTGGGTAACTGGCTGCTGCATGCTTCCAAATCCCATGACTGCAGACAGGAATCACCATGGTGAAGTTATCCCATATCAGAGAGTAAATGCATAAACCCTGTCCCATACACCTACAACCCAAAGGCTAATTTTCCTTGCCACTATGTTTTTGCTACAGGAGATATGGCAACCCCATTCACTCAATCATAAACATCTACTGAGAGGTCTTGAATGTACCAGTTATTGAGCAAAGATATACAGGCTACAAAAAAGGCAAAGATGACATTTCTGCCTCAGTTCAGAGGCAAAGAGGCTGGGAAATAAGTGAATTATAACACAACATGGAAAGTGCAAATGTAATGAAAAAATATTGCAGTTAATGGAAAAGGATCTGCAGATCCTAAGTCTGGAGAAATTATGTTGTTGTTGGGTGTCGTCAAGTTGGATCTGACTCATAGTGACCCTAAGTATAACAGAACAAAATACTACCTGACACTGTGCCATGCACATGATATCTTTATGCCTTAGCCTGTGGTTGCAGACACCATATTTCTTCTCATTTGAGTTGTGCCACATCAGCAAAAGGAAGTCCCACATGCTTTACTCCATTCTCATCATTAAGGTTGGCTCTACTTTGAGGAGGTAACTCTGAGTGGCTTCCAGCCTGGGGGACTCATTATCCAGTGTTCTATTAGACAGTGTTTCTCTGCTATTCATAAGGCTTTCGATGACTAATTGCCTTGGGAGTGGGCTTTCAGGTCCTTCTCCATAGTTTGTCTTAGTCTGGAAGATAAGCTGAAGCCTGTCCACTATGGGTGGCCCTGCTGGGCATAGCTTTCAGCATCACAGCAATATGCATGGCCCCACAGCACAATGATCTGACAAACACATGGTGGGGAGAAATTATAAGACCTCGAAAGGAGGAACAACACATATGGGGCAATTGTTCCTTGAGAAACCAGTCAAAACCTGCAGAAAATTCAATTTTCTTTGTTAATATATGAACCAAAGGCTGTAGGAGTGTCTCCAACATTAAAGAAACCTGGAGTGAAAGGACTGGATAGTGAATCTGGCTATAAGCTCATTCATGCATCCAGCAGGCAGTTACTGAGTACCTCTTATGCGCTAGGTATGTGATAGGTGCCCAGCAGACCCAAATTGATAAACTAGCCTGGTCTCAGTCCTTGTGAAGCTTAGAGTATAAAACATGAATGAATATAAAAATATGAACACAGCATAAACAAATACATCAACAAATAACTATAAACCTAATATTATGAAAAAAGCAAGAGAAGGCAGGGAAATAGAACAGCACAGTGAATAAGGTAACCAGGGGAAGTCTCTCTGAAAACAGGATAAGTTAAAACAAGATTTTGAGGATGAAGAAGTGATGGACAGGCAATGAGCAAGGGAAGAGTGGTTCAGGAAGCAGGGATAGCATGTGCAAAGGCCCCGAGGTGAGAAAGAGACTGATGTGTGATAGGAACTAACTGCATGCCAGTGTAGATGGAGTATAGTAGTCAAAGTAGACAAGAGCATAAGTTTAAAATGAAATAGAAACCACATTAACTTTAAGATGGACTATCTGATATAAATATCTCCTGAGTATTGTAGAAATCAGCAAAGGTTTGAGGGAAGAAGACGGGACTGCTCACACAAGGTTGGGCTCACTATCATAAATGAGATGATGAAAAGCAGAACAAGAAATGAACAATTTAAGACTATAAATGTAGAGAAGATGTGCAGGGGACCTAGGACGCATACACTGGGGAATGCTGTTATCAAGGGTTGGAGGAATTGAGGCCAGCAAACAGAAGGGAAGAGTAGTCAAGGCAGAAGCAGACTCATCAGGGTGAAAGGATCCAAGAGAACAGAGTTTCAGAAGAGATACCAGTTACATTCAAACTCAGAGTAAGCTGAAAATATCCTAAATTGAAAATACATTTAATATCCCCTAACCTACCCAAGCCTGCAGCCATAGCCCTGTGGCATCGGATCCCATCAGATCTCGGAAACTAAGCCAGGGTTGGGCCTGGTTAGTACCTGGATGGGAGACCGCCTGGGAACACCAGAAGCTGTAGGCTTGGGAGAAGGACCTGGCAACCCCTTCCCAAAAATCAATCTGCCATTGAAAACCCTATGAACAGCAGAGAAGCACTGACAATAGTGTTTCCCCTGTTGTACAGAGGGTCGCTATGAGTTGGATACTGACTCAACGGCACCTAACAACAACAACAACAACAACAACAACAACCTACCCTAGCCTATAGCTGTAGCACTGTGGCATCTAATCCCATCAGATCTTGGAAGTTAAGCAGGGTTGGGCCTAGTTAGTGCTAGGTTGGGAGACCACCTGGGAACACCAGGTGCTGTTGGCTTGGGAGAAGTATCTGGCCACTCACTCCCAAAAATCAAGCTGCCATTGAAAACCCTGTAAATATCAGACAAGCACTGACAATAGTGTTTGACCTGTTGTACATACGGTCACTATGAGTCAAACACCAATTGTTGTTGTTGTTAGGTGCCATCGAGTCGGTATCTGACTCATAGCGATCCTCATAGGGTTTTCAATGGCTGTTTCAGGATTGCCTTGGGAGTGGATTGCCAGGTCCTTCTCCCATTTTTGCGCTGCTGGGAATTGAACTTGGGACCTCAGAGACTGCAGCTCAGCAGTCTACCAACTGAGCTAAATCCCAGCAAACATCAATTAGACAGCACCTAATAACAACAACAAAGTGAGAGACCAGGAAGAACTCCCTCAAGGTCCCTTTCTCCTCACCCACTCCACCCAGCCTACACACAACATGAACTGTTCAACACAACAACAACAACCTACCCAACATCCTAGCTTAGCAACACTGCTCTGCAGAGTCTCGGCTGGTTTTCCCTGGTGAGCCTGTGACAGATTGGGAACTGCATCTCCCTGCCACTGTCCAGCATCACACCTGAGATCCTACAGAGTACCCCGAGTCTGAGAAAAAGTCGAAACACAAAGTTCCACGGGTGTTTTCTACTGAAGGTGCACCACTTTTTGTATCATAGTGATGGTGAAGAATCATAAATCAAATCATTGTAGATCTGGGACCACCTGCACTGCCAAAAGGTCCAGGAGATTGAAGGTGAAGGAAATGCCCATTAGTTAAGGCAATAAAGATGCCACAGGTGATTTATGAAAGTAGTTTTATCAGAGCAGAAGTGGAGCAAGAGGAAGGAATTGGAGAAACTGGAAAGTATATAACATCAAAGTAGGTGAAGGGTTAATCAAGATGTATGGGAGAGCTCCAGCCAGAGTGGAACAACTTCTGCTGCAAATGAAATTCAACAGGACAAACCATAGAGACAACTGTTTTCAGGCATTGGCCAGCAGGCGGCGCAAGAATGCAATCCCTAAGAAGCCCTCGCCTGCAGCCATAGCCCTGTGGCATCCCGTCCCGTCAGATCTCGGAAGCTAAGCAGCGTTGGGAACACCAGGTGCTGTAGGTTTGGGAGACGGACGGGGCAACCCCTCCCAAAAATCAATCCACCATTGAAAACCCTATGAACAGCAGAGAAACACTGACAATAGTGTTTCCCCTGTCGTATGTAGGGTCGCTATGAGTCGGATGCCGACTCGATGGCACCTAGCAACAACAATAGGAACCCCCACCAGGTCAGCCCACCATCTCCCCCTTCTGCTTGGGTGCAGTTTTCTCACTGTGGAGTAGAAAACTGGAGTCTGGGGTACTACTGAGTAGAGGAAGCAGAGGTCAAACTTGGGGGCAGCTGAAGGAGCCAGAATTCATGGGATCCTCAGAGAGGAAGGAGCTGTGAGGAGGCTGTTAGATTCAAGTATCCTGCCAGTCTTTTTCTCCAGCCTGGTGGCTGACTGCTTCTCCCTAGGTAGCCACCACACCTATGTTCTGGGATCTCTAAGTCAAGCTTCAACTCTCAGTGCAAGGATCATTACTTGACCATTCCTTTGCGTTCTTCTGTGCACACTGAGCTTAACTAATTGTACCATATTGCATGTAAGTTCTAGTTTTCTTCTTTCTCTCCCCTACTGTAAGATTATTAATAGGGCTTTGTCTTAACTTTTTCTTTAATCCTGGCCTTGGCACTTAGTAGCTTTTCATGAACATTTGTTCCTTGACCCATGAAGAACCTAAGGATAATACCTAACCATGTTCTACTGTGTTCAATAACTTTCATGTGTATATGTCTTATCACCTCCACCCACACATGCTCAAGAAATGCTTAATAAGTGACTAATGGACTAATGAATGAATAAATAAGAATAGAAATGCTGTGATCAAGGGCAAGAACCAATTCCACCTGTTTTGGATCTCTTGTGAAAAATGCTCGGTATTCACTAAATATTCAATAAATACTTATGAGATGACTGGGGTATAGCTCAGTTGGCAGAGTGCTACTCTGCCCTCTTTGAGGCCCTGAGTTCAATCCTCAGCACTGTGTAAGTGAGATAAGGACCTGGCAACCCACTCCTGGAACAATCCCGAAGCAATCAGCCATTGAAAGCCCTATGAATTGCAAAGAAGCCCTGACAGAGTGCCAGGCATGGCACAGTGTCAGGGAGTGTTTTGTTCTGTTGTACATAAGGTTGCTATGAGTCAGACCCAACTTGACAGCACCTAACAACAACTTATAAAATGGGTGATTAGTAGGAAAGTCAACGAGCTCCAGATTCAATTAAGAATTACCTCATATTTGTATTTCTGAGATGTTTTTAGATCTTTATGAGCATGACATGCTGTTGACTCTAAGGAGCTATCACATTTAAGATCTGGGCGGCAAGGACAAGATTGTTTTGGCATCCCTGCTTATGTCTCACAGGAGAGTTGAGAGCATCTGCTCACTCTCTTGGGAAGCTCCCTGAGTTTCCGCCTTCTGGATGGAGTCCATTAATAGACCTGCTATGTTGGTCTGCTCAGCAGGTGCACGGAATAGATTTAGGTTTCAAGGCTCTCTGGCAAATCTTAAGAGTGTAATTATATAATTTATTGTGGGTCTGCTTCCATCAGATGTTTAGATGGAAGTGAAATATCTGAGATGTCTTACTGGTGGAAAAAGGAGAGTCTGTCAAGCACTCTATTTGGAAGATGGAAGACAATGTATCCCCTCTATGTCTCCTTTCCACTCCTACAATGGGCCGCTCACTGTCACAAGCTCCAGAGTCTCCCTGTCTTCTCAGAGACCCAGATATTCCAAGGATACTTCTCAATCTCTCAGTAACATAGGGTAACTTTCAATAAGAGGTATTTCTAAGGCAGCAATAGATAGCACAAGCTTTTTTCCATCTCAGATTTTGCACAAATTCTTATCTTTTCCTCAAAGCTGTTGACAACATAGCTTCCATGGACTTTTTGAAGGTGTGGTTTTATACCCTGCGTGGTCAGCTTAGAACATAATTTCTGCACCATGGCACAAACCAAAGAGCCCAGACTTAGGAATCAGGTGACCTTGGCTGGAACACCAGCTCCACCTCTCACTAGTGTTATGCCCCTGCACAGACTATCTTCCCCTCCCTGAGCCAAGTTTCTTCATTGGCAAGGAGGAAGGTAATATCTGCATGGTAAGGTTGTTGTAAGGATTTGATGATATAATGTTTCTCAAAATGATTTTATTTGCAGAACATTATAGCATCTGGACTGGTGGTTTACCAGTATTTACTGATTGAGTTTTACTTGAAAATCAAGGCCTAGGTAATCTCTAAGTTATAAGCTGAGGTTTTTTCAAGTCTAAATGCATTTCTCCACATAAACAAGGTTATAAATTGTGGTTTAACTACAGTTTAGTACTAAAGTCCCAATTAGCTCATAATAATTGCTGAGAGATTGTATATTTGTAGTGTAAAAGCACATGAAATAAAATCAGTAGTTAAGCAAAATAAGAAAACATTGAATAAAATAGTTTTATATTTATTTTGAAAGGAAAAGTAGGTTGAGTTTTTTATTTGTTTGTTTTGTTTTGGTACTTGGGAGTTGAACCAAGAGCCTCACACATACTTTTGCAAGTGATCTACCACTGGGCTGTACCCCAGACCATTTTTCATTTTACTTTTATTTGTTAAATTTTGAGTCAAGGTCTTGCTAAGTTACACAGGCTGCCTCTGGTCTTGAACTCATGATCCTTCTGGCTCTGCCTCCTGAGTTTCTGGCATTACAGGCATGCATCATGGTGCCCAGCCTGGAAAAGTAGATTTAATTTAAGGAGGAGGAGGAAGTTGTAAACAATTGCTGGAGAGCTCCTCAGGGAAATGTTTGTGTATTTCCCACATACTCTCAGTGTTGATACCCTGCATCTTAATTCCACCTCATTCCTATCAAACTCTAAGACTACCTTCCTTAATGCAAATATTCCATTAGCATAAATCTTTTGCTTCTCAATGACAACAGACATTAATTTTACCTTATAAGTGGCAGAATTGAGTAAAGTTGTCACTTCTCAAGGAATAGGAAACTGATAAAAAAAAAAAAGGATCAATGAGAACCAAAACAGAAACAGATTTTATAATAACTAAGCACTGCTGGGATTTAGCTCAGTTGGTAGAGCACCACTTCTAACCAGTCACCGGTTCTATTCCCAGCATCGCAAAAATGCGAGAAAGACTTGGCAATCCACTCCTGAGGCAATCTCAAAACAATCAGCTATTGAAAACACTATGAAGGTCACTATGAGTCAGCCCGACTCAGCAGCACCTAACAACAACAACAAGCACAAGTTGAAATAGAAGTGCCGGTAGAAGGACTTAAAAGTAGACATGTATGTGTGTGCATGTAACCTCAGGCAGCCATTCTAATGAGGTGAGCTCACAGCAGAGGAAAATGCCATGTGCACCCTCTCACCCTTTCTGAGAGGGGTAATGACAGTGGTGGGTAAGAGATTTCAAGCCAGAGAGCTCCCTGTAATCAATTCCAGATGGTATGTCAGCTATGAATCCTATGCTTCATCTAAGGAAGAATGTTTTCAGGATATACCTAGATACCAGTACATTTTTCAGGAGATATTAATCTATTTGGTACCTTCCCTGGAGCCAAAGATCTAAGTGGGAATCACCAAAAGCAATGGAAACTGAGAATGACTTTCTTTTTAAATATAAAACTCCTCATAGTCTACAGTATTAAGTGCTGTACATATTGTCAAGAGAAAATTCAATAAGATATATGATGAATTTATTAAACATACACTAAGGGCTTTTATCAAATGACATAGTTTTGAAAAAAAATCCACTACACACATTGTGAAATTGATCATCTTTACAAGACATTATGAGGCTTTTAGAATCACCTTTATGTATATAGACTTGGATTGGAGGTTTTGTCTGAAAAGAACACTATACCAGAAATTGGGGTTTCCAAGGCTTAGTGTCTAGTTTAACCACTAACAGAGCATCTGACTCTAGATGGTCTTTGTTGTTATATCTCTTGATTTTCTAGATATGAACTTGGAAATAACTATATTTTCCTTATATCAAATGTTATTGATATCCCCTTAAATTTTTATTCTGGCAAATGATACATAGCATAAAATGTACCAGTTTAATCATTTTAAGTGTTCCGACAAATGGCATTAATCACATTTATATTGTTGTCAAATAATTACCACCATCCATCTCCAGGTTTTTTCTATCTATTCAAACTGAAATTCTGTATCTATACCCTTATTTTAATAGATTTCTCTTTATCTGCTTAGAGCATCAAACAAGTTCTCATAAGATGCACCACATTAGTGTGTTGATAAGATTTTGCAGAATTTTGAGGGGGAAATGGAACTTGTAGACTGGCAAGGAACAGTGTGCTACAAGGCTTACAAATTGCCTTGTGATGAATAAAAGCCCCTGTGATTGCTTGAGTTCTATGAGGTACATGCTCCTCTTTTAGAAAGCACACCAAAAAGATTCTTGTCCCTGGCAGTGGAAAACACCAAGAATCCTACCAAAAGGCTGACAGATCAACCTTCTGGGGAAGCCAATGAATCAAGTGGCCTGGCTGCGCCCCTCCATTTCATCTAAGCATTTTCCTAGAGGCTCCATCTCTTGTCCACTGTCTCTATGATCAGCTATTCATTTTGAATCCCATTTTTTCTCTGCCTATTCCCTTTACTTGTTGCTTTGCATCATACTTGCATCCCAGTTTCTCCTTGCCCGTATATCCTGGGTCCCGCTACTCCTCAACCACTGTCCCATCCTCCTTTCGGATAAGGACTAAATTCCTTTTTGCTCAGCTGTTTATACAGTGTTGCAAATCCTTTATAGTTCACACTTGGAAAGACATAGGGGCTGTGGTATGGGCTCTGTACCTGGGGTCTAGAGATATCAGGAGGTCCCCAAACACCATGAAATTATCCAAAATTATATGTATGTGCATATTCCTGGGGAAGTGTTCCATAGCTTTAATTGTATACTCTGCAAGGAATCTGTGTCCCCCAAAGTACAAGAACCACCTCTTTACAGTATGCAATAAGTACTGAAAAGACCCTTAGAGCTGAATAGAACTTTAGAGATTTCCTAGTTTGAAATACCAGAAACATGATTTATTCCACTTGAATATTAGGAAATGGAGGTACTTGTAATGATAGGCAAACTGAATATTCTCCAGGCAAGAATATCAAAGTGTGGCAGTAAAGATTTTTATTAACATAAAGTCGATTTAAGGAAGAAATTGAAATGCTAAAGAGAGATAACCAATGAATAGTGTTTCTTAGGAAGTATGGAGAGTTTTCCTCCTTGAAAGGCAATTTTTAAATGAGATTTTATCCACTTTATGTAGTTTTCAGGGTAAAGGAAATAGACAATGTGACACTGCAGTCCTCAACTGTTCTTTATTCTCTCTTGTAGTCTATACTGGCATTCTGGCAATTGAAATCACATGCCCATCCAAAGGCAAATGCAACATATGGTTTTGTATGTGAAATCCACAGTTGGAAAAATAGTGGATTTGTTTTTCCAGCTTTGCCAACTAGAAGACTTCAGGCCCTGTAACTTGTTTTGGGATGTGATGAGAATAAAATCCCAATTATTTAACATTTGTAATCATTTAGACATAGCCCAGATTGAAGTCAGCTTTGAACTCTCAAAAACGGGTCTGGTAAATATATTTAAAGTTTGTTGCTGTTGTTGGTAGGTGCCATTGCGTTGGGTCTGACTCAGCAGTATTCATATTTCTGTCATGAATAACAAACAAAACAATCCAGTAAAAAGCTCAGTGAAGCTATGTAAGAATTTAAATAATGCTTCTTTAAAAAAAAGAAGTTGAGTTATTTAAAGTAGATACAATCCCAAAGCAATTAGCTAACAAAGTCTTGCTTATACCTATTGTAAGGAATAAATGTTATTGCTAGACATCATATTAACCTCTGACATTTCATATGCAGGCTGTTTTGGGACTGTATCTACTTTAAATAATTCAAGTAATTTATGAAAGGAAGTATTATTTAAAACTTTACATTAAGCTTTACTGAGTTTTTTGTTGGATTGTTTTGTTTTATTGTTATTCATGACAGAAATATGAGTAAAATGTTCAACTCTCTGATGAATCCAAGAAGTAATATAAGAGAAACTATCTTACTGCCAATTCCTAAATCCAATATTAATAAAGCCATTTTCAGTAAAAGTAATTCTGATATATCCCATCATTAAATAGACATTATCAATTTATAAACTCTGGTGTTTAATAAAAGATAGTGGTGTTAGTGAGAATTTTAATTTACTTTCTTTTTTAAAAGATAAATACCTTCAATGAACTAGTCTAAGACTCAATATTAATCAACATGTGAGTCAAAAGGATTGACTTGTTTTCTCTTTCATTCTTCAAAATTACACTCAACACAAGCTCACTTGGAAAGTCTGCTAGGCACTTACAGATCCCAATTTAATATGTAGAAAAACACCTTTTATTTCATTCCTTGTATACTTTTTTATTTCTTCAAATGCTGACTCTTACAAAGGTCTTTTACTTTATATCTATTCCTTAACCATGTTGTTGGAAAACAGCTAAATAAGTTACTGAAATATTAGAGAAATCAAAAACACAGAAACTTCTGTAATAAGAATACAATAACAAGAGAGACAGTCTCGAAATAATCTAAGTGATAGCTAAATAAGCCTATGCTCAGTTGGTATAGCGCTGCTCCACAATTTCTGAGGACCTAGGTTCATCCTCCACACCACAAAAATGGGAGAAGGATGTGCCAGGCAACTTCTGAAACAATCCCAAAACGATTAGTCATTGAAAACTCTATGAAGGTCACTATGAGTCCAATATGACTAACAACAACAACAGTGAAGAATCTTTATACACGTTTTCTCTTTGGAGGAATCTGACAGATTTCCCTGAACTAATTTTCATCTCCAAACTGCCAGTGATAAATAAAAATCATATTTAGGCAACAGATTATTTCAGCAATGTTTTGTGGATTTCCACTGAAAATAAATCCAGTGGTGATGACATTGAGCCCAGGAGCATAACAGGCAGCCACGCAGGGAAGGGGAAATGCCCAACAGAACCACACTGACCACTGGACATAAGTGAGTTTTGCTCGGGACACTGCAGGATGCTCAGGGCACCTCTCCCAGAATGTTTCTTTATCTTGTGAAATGGTTTGCCTTATTCGCAGAGCTTCCAGTGACTTGGTTTTGAGTCTGTTTTATAGCAGACACTGCACTATAGCTGGTGTTCCAGATGCCCTTCTGGAGATGCTGCTGAAAGCAGTAAGCACTTATTTTCTGTTTCCCTGGGACACCACTTAGCACAATTCATACAATATTTGACCTCCACTAAAGCTGTCCTAATCAATTGTTAGGCACAGTGGGAAACTATGAAAAATGAAAGGAGAAATCAAGACTGCTTTTCACTTAAAGTGCAACATGTTGCTGGATTGAAGCTTCACCTTTCTGAAGACATAAATGTAAATGCATCTGAGGCACAGTATTTATACAATGCAATCAGAAGGAAATCTTGCAGAAAAATGTTGAGTCCTGTGCACCAATCACATGTGAACATTGTGATGCCAGGCTGTACATTCTGACTTTGATGAAGAGTGATTTTTTGTGTGTCATATAGAAAGATTATAGTATTTCCATAAGTAAAAGGAAATAGAATTTTCTTGTTAGTGATCACAGGAATTCTTGCTATATCTGTCTCAGTTTACTTGCAATCAGCAAGAATAGATCCATAAGCTGGTGTATATGTGGATACACAAGAATGGAGTCCAAAAAGCAGAGAGAGAGAGCTGGAGAGCATCAAGGAGGGATCACAGCCAGGAGAGTGGACGGGCCCCCCAGGGGATAAACTAAAGCAGGCCTTTAACACAGCCCTGAAGGATACTTTTTTTTAGTAGACTATACTTTTAAGAGCAGGGCTGGGGTTAACGCAGTTGGTAGAGTGCTGCTCTATACTCTCTGAGACGATGGGGTCAATCCCCAGCACCACAAAAATGGGAGAAGGATGTGGCAATCCACTCTTGAAGCAATCCTGAAACAATCAGCCATTGAAAACCCTATGAATAACAGAGAAGCACTGTCATAGTTCTGGGAATGGTACAGTGTTGGGTGATGCTTTGTTCTGTTGTACAAAGGGTCGCTATGAGTCAGACCCAACTTGATGAAAACTAACAACAACTTTTTAGAGCAGTTTTAGGTTCATAGTAAAACTGCACAGACGAATGGAGATTTCCCATATCCTCCCTTCCTCCACAAATGCATAGCGTCTCCCATTATCAACACCCCTCACTGGAGTGGTTTTTTTTGTTACCACTGATGAACCTACATTGCCACATTATTAGCATTCAAAGTCCAACTGGACATTAGTGTTCTCTCTTGCTTTTGTACAATCTACAGGTTTTTCAACAGTATATAATGGCATGTATATTCATGTATCCACCATACAGAGTAATTTCACTGCCCTGGAATTCCTCTGTGGGCTGGGATTTAGCACAGTTGGTAGAGTGCTGCACTGCATGCTCTGAGGCCCTGGGTTCGATTCCCAGCACTAAATCAAATGGGAGAAGAACCTGGCAGCTCATTCCCAAAACAATCCTGAAACAATCAGCCACCAAAAACCCTATGAATAGCTGAGAAGCACTGACATAATTCTTGCAATGGCCCAGTGTCAGGGAGTGTTTTGATCTGTACATAGGGTTACTATGAGTTCGACTGTACACCATGGCACCTAACAACAACAACTTTTGCTCTGCTGATTCATTTCTTTCTGCCCCCATCTCTCTGGCAACCACTGATCTTTTTCACTGTCTCCATAGTTTTGCATATTCTAGAATGCCAAAT
Organism: Pedetes capensis; assembly: GCA_007922755.1. Classification (NCBI taxonomy): domain Eukaryota; kingdom Metazoa; phylum Chordata; class Mammalia; order Rodentia; family Pedetidae; genus Pedetes; species Pedetes capensis. Next base: position 46,277 of record VMDO01007267.1, read on the forward strand.
AGTTGAAATCATACAATATACAGTCTTTTCAGATTGGCTTCTTTCACTTTGTAAGATTCATTTTAGTTTCCTCTATGCTATTTCATAGCTTGACAGCTCATTTCTCTTGAACATAGAATAATATTCTATTGTCTGGATATACCACAGTTTATCCATTTACATGTTGGAGGCCATCTTGATTGCTTCCAAGTTTTGGCAATTATGAATGAAGCTGCTATAAACATTTTTGTCTCGTTTTTTTTGTGAGCATTAATTTTCTGCCTTTGTGGGTAAATACTGAGGAGCCTGATTGCTGAAGTATACGATAAAAACATATTTGATTTTAAAGAAACTTTCGTACTGTCTTCCAAAGGCACTATACCATTATTATTCCCGTGGCAAAAAACAAGATTTCCTATTGCTCCCCATCCTTATCAGCCTTTGGTATTGTCAGTGTTCTGGATTTTGGCCATTTTAACAGGTGTGTAGTTGTATCTTTTCCCTGATGATGTATGATATGGAAGAACACCAAGCAGGAAAGTCTGTTGATCTTGTTTGTAGTTTAAAATGATCACTGTGGTAACTATGGAGAGTGTGTAGGATGGTGGGAGAGCTCAAATGAGCCATGGTAATAGCTTTGATTAGAGTGGTAGAGTGGAGATAAGACAAATAGCTTGATCTAAAACAATTTTAGCGACTGACAGGACAAGATTTAGAAATGGATTGCCCTTTCCAAGTCAGGAGATGGTTAAAAGGTAAAAGATGAGAGAAAGTGTTACAAATTGTTGTAGGTGTAAACAGGACATGACCTGTTTATCTATTTAAAGTCAGCTGCAGAGCTCTTTGTCACTTGAGGCAGAGATTCATATCTGAGGGCTCTGCAGATAGAGTTCCCAGAGTTATGAGGGACCCTGAAGGCAAACTCTTGGGGGTCCCATGCTCCTTGTTTCATGGAGTCTTTGCAGACGTGCCTGCTAGCATTACATTGATAACAATCAGTATATGCTGAATCTTATGTTACCCAACCACTTTTTTCTTTATGTTAGCTCTACTACGCTTTAAACTTATCTTATGCTTTTTGGTGTTGTCCTTTAACCTGGCCCTGGGCTTTGCTTAACCTTAGTAAAAGGAGAGACAGCCCTCCAGGCAGCACTGTAACTCCTGAAAGGGTGGAGTCCCCTGTTGTGATTCTCATCCTATTGAGTCTTCCTGGTTTTGAGGGACCGAACAACAACAAATAACCCCCAGATTCCTAGATTTTGCAAGAAGTTGGTATCCTTTACTGAACAATGGAGGAAGAACAAATACAGCAGAGGGAGGACCCTTTGGAGTGTGGAGAGAGGTGGAAAGGAAACAAAGTGAACCATGTTAGATATGTTAAATTTGAAAATTATATGAACTAATTCATTACAGATGTCAGAATGGCTGTTGGATTACATAGTCTATGTTCAAAAGATAACACTGTACTAGACAAATGTGGGAATTGATATTGGCTAAGACATGTTTTAATAGCCACAAGTTTGGGTGAGATCAGCTAACACACAAAATCATAAGAGGATCTAATACTGAACCCTGAGACCTCCAACATTTAGAAATGAGGTTGAGATAGAGCCAAGAAAGGAGGTTGATGCTTAGCAAATAAGTATCTGTGAAACTAAAATTCAGGAAGGCCTCAGGATTGTTGTGGTTGCTGTTGTTAGTTGCTGTCAAGTCATGTCTGACTCATAGCGACCCTCATAGGGTTTTCAATGGCTGACTGTTTAGGAATTGCCTTGGAAGTGTATTACCATGTCCTTCTCCTGTTTTTGCGGTGCTGGGAATCAAACTTGGGACCTCAGAGACTGCAGAGCCGCAGTCTACCAACTAAGCTAAATCTTAGCCTGCCTCAAGGACAGTAGGTTGATATGCCACATTTGAAATGTCATAAGAAATCATTCCCCAGGAAATACAAATGTATTCTTGGAGGCTAATGAGCTATTTTGATTTCTAAGAGCAAATTTAAACAAGTTTGAAAAATTTCATCGAACAATTCATATCAGTGTATATAATTACTTCAATACATATGGCTCCTAGAACCACTTATTTTATTGCTTTAATTGTTGTTGCTGTTAGGTGCCTTTCACTTGTGTCTGACTCATAGTGACTTTCATAGGGTTTTCAATGGCTAATTGTTTCAGGAGTAGACTGCCACATCCTTCTCCCATTTTTGTGGTGCTGAGAAATGAACCTGGGTCCTCAGAAAGTGCAGAGCAGCACTCTACCAACTGAGCTAAACCCCATCCCCTATTGCTTCAATAGAATGTGACAAGGTGAGCAAAGCAAGGCAAGAAGGAGTCAATTCAGAGTTTCCTAGCTACACCAGCTGAAGTAGACAACTTTTACTTCCATGTAGGATCTTACTATTGATTTATTACAGTAGGTTTTGCATGACTTTAACAGATACTTCAAGAAACTATCTAGAGCTGCCATTATAAACTTCAGTGATTGCTTTGTAATAAAACATCATAACAGAGCCAGAGTTAAATGCAGTTCAAGTCTCTGGGGAAAACCATACAAGCCTAAACACTCAGTGCTGCCTCCTGCACGTGGAAAAGGGAACAGTATGACAGGAACTGCTTTTAGTACACTGAAATTACTCACTACACATTTAGATCTTAGGGCTGGATTTTAGCTCAGTTGGTAGAGAGCAGCTCTGCACTCTCTGAGGCCCTGGGTCAACCCACTAACCCTGTGAATAGCAGAAAAAGCACTGACATAGTGCTGAACATGGCATAGAGTTGGTGAGTGTTTCCGTCTGTTGTACATAGGGTCACTCAGATCCAACCTAACAACATGTAGACCTTAGTAACACATTTTGTTGTTGTGTTGTTAGGTGCCATCGAGTCGGTATCCGACTCATAGCAACCCTTATAGGGTTTTCAATGGATGACTGTTTCGGGATTGCCTTGGGAGTGGATGACCAGGCCCTTCTCCCATTTTATGTGGTGCTGGGAATTGAACTCGGGACCTCAGAGACTGCAGCGCAGTGCTCTACCAACTGAGCTAAATCCCAGCCCCAATTTTAAATAATTTTAAATACTTTGTACTTTTTTTTTCAGTACTTGGGAGTTAAACCTAGGGCCTTGCACATACTTTACAAGTGCTTTACCATTGGGCTGGCACCCAGAACCCACTTTTAATTTTTTTGTATCTTGAGACAGAGTCTATCTAAATTATGCAGGCTCCCTCTGGCCTCGAACTCACAATCCTCCTGCCTCACCTTCCTGAGTCCCAGGGATTATAGGGATACTCCACTGTGCCTAGCTACTTTCTACTCTTTATTGCACAGGCTCTAGTAAAATACCATTTTTAGTGGCCCTACTCCTTGAGGAGTTTGTAACACATTTGTAGGTTGCTTTAACTACTAAGGAAGATGGCTCACATATACCATTTTATGTTATCCTTCTATTAATCTTTGAGACTGTTATATTGTCCACATAAATAGTCTAATGACTGTTTTATTCCACAGTCATAATAAAGCACTTGCAGTGGGGGCAGGCATTATGCTAGAATCTGAATATATAAAAATAAGTTAGATAATTATTTCTGCTCACAGTCTATTGATACTTATTCATGAATTGCCAGATAAAATCCCATGCAATATGCTGGGTAGATTTAGACTAAAATTATTTATTGTTTGTCTGATTCAAATTTAACTGTTTTTAAATTTTTTTATTTGTAAAATGTGGCAACTCCATAAGTTACTAGAAACTTTTTATGAACTGCTAGATCAACAGAGTCCTCCTTGCTATTTTCACACTATAGAAAATAATTCCAAATGTTCTACTTTCCAGGAAAATTATATGCCAATAAAATGCAAAACATGAACTGGTGTTTATTAGCCACAGCATAACTAGACAACAAATTATGAGGCTCTAGCCAAGGAGAGTTTCATCCATTAATTTGTTCCATGTAAAAGCTCTTTTCAATTTATACAAAGAGCTTTTGTACACATTATCTAATTGGACCTTAGACAGAGCCAGTGATTAATGCCAAGTTATAGATGAAGAAATCAAAGCTCAAAGAGGCCAAGTGACTTGCCTGCAAGTGAACAGCAAATTGGGGCCCTGAAATCTGCAAATGGATTTACATCCCAAATATTTCTTTTCACAAGGATTCTGGTTACTGATGACAATAACTAGTAACATAGGATCTGAAAATTGAACTCCTCTTTCAGTTCTGGATGAAGCCACAAAAGCAGAGAGAAAGATGAAAGGTCTCAAGTGTCCTTGAGATCCTAAAGTCAGGATGCATCAATTAATTACAACAATAAAAGGAAGTTGTGGCCTTTTAGACTAATGGTACATGCCTGTAATCCCAACAATTTAAAAGGCAGAAGCAGGAGGATGGTGAATTTGAGGCCAGAGGCAGCCTGGGTAACTTAGTGAGACCTTGTTTCAAAAAAATAAAATAAAATAAAAAAGGAAGTTGTCTTGCCATGCTGAACTATGGTTTCCTTACCACCCCAGCCCTGTGGTGATAGAGGGGGCTAATTTTCCCTCTCTTTGGGAAAAGGGCAATAGGGCTCACTTGGGACATCAGTGTGTGACCACAGGGGTTTGGGGTTTATATACACTGCAGCTTGAGAAGTTCAAAGGTGGAATTTCATGTCTGGGGATGTCCCTGGGTGACAGCAGAGAATAAAGAGCAGCACCAGGAGCCAGCAGCCCTTCTTCTAATGACTAGGAATGTGTGCTGGGCATCAAAAGGCAGCTGACCTGTCAGCCATCAAAGGAATCCTGGCCAACAGGATTGTCAACAGGGGTTAAGTGACCCTGAAGAAAGTGAGAATGGGAAACCAGGAACTGAGGGTTGGGGGCATCATAACCAGCCTGTTGTGTGGGAGAGGCAGATTCTTTGAAACACTTTATATGTATTAACTCTTTCTAATTGTTGCCACAGTCTTGTGAACTAGCTGCTTTTATTATACAATTTTATAGACGAGACTCAAGTGCATATGTAGGTAAAGTTATCTACTCAAGCTCACAGGTGTTGGAGCTGGAATGTAAACTGAAGAAGTCTAACTTCAGAGACTGGCTATTAAGCCCTACTGATTCTACCAGGTCCTTATTTTATTTCACGTTCAAACAACCCTATTATTATCCTATGGTTATTTTCACATGTGTCAGTAGAATATGAAGTAAAGGCTTTCAGAAAACTACTGATATTGTCAAAGACCACATTAAAAAATCAGCTTTTCCTTTTCTTGATTTCATACCACCGCATGCTAAGGAAGGAGAAATGATATACATGTTTTCTTTTCAGTTATGACACATTTCAGGCCGTACTCTCAATCCCCAACTCCCACAGGCTCTGGAGATCATTTCACAAATACCAGAAATGAAAAAAAATAAAACAATGTAAAGTACACTGTGAATACTGAATCTGGTTTGTAGTCTCTGGCCATAAGCTTCTCTTGTATTTAGTCACTGATGGTAGGTAGCTATTGAGAAGTGAAGAAATAAGAAATAAAGGAATTTTGACTTTAACTGGCATAATAAAATTTTTAATTTATAAAAAGCCTGCAGTCCTAGATATTTTATATGGAAACATATGCAAATGTATGAATATATAAAATGGGATCCTCTCTGAGGAAGGTTTTAGCTAGAATTACTGTACTAAAAGCAAGATTAATCTTCCGAGCTAATCAATAGAAAGGCTAAAAGTCACCTCTACAAAGACCTGTCATCATTGGATTATATCATTTTACATATTCTAAATTATTGTTTTAATAGAATTTAATATGAACATTATTACAAGCACTTCCTGAGGAAAAGAGGGCATGAAGCCAGATGGTGCTTTACAGAGTCAAGAGGGACTAAAGAAGAGTCAACCTTTCTGATGTAAAACATGCTAGTAGCAAAGAAAGACAGGTGACTGGAGGGAACAGGCGTTCCTCTTGCCTTCCCCACACCCCTTCTTTTGGAGAATAGGTATGTTTTCCCATGAGGAACACCTTGTCCCACTCCAATCTATATGGTTTAGATGGAGCTGAACACCCATCCCCAGCCTCTGATTCAGGGATGGGCCGTGACCCAGTGCTGACCAAGCAGTATAGTCCGTACCTAAACACACAAGGCTGTGGTTAAATCAATGAGCTGGCCCCAGGGCTTTGGCTGGAATCTTAAGGAAATGTACTCTTTAATTGTCAGCATTGCTTAAGTTGGTAAAAAGCAAGCCTGGAGCTGTTGGGATCATCTTTGCCACAAAAGGACATGGAGAGACAGGGTCCTCATTGTTTGGGTACTTGTGTCAAGCTTTACCTAAAGTTAACACATTTGTTGGACTTCTCAGTTTCATGAAACAATAAATTCTGATTTTGTGTATGTTTGTTTCTGAACTGGTTTGATTCAGAGATCCACTCCTTATAAATGTTGGCATCCAGACCGTTTTTAATGGCTCCAAGCAAAGCAGACAGATGACCTTTGACCCAATAAGCTAGTTCCAGTACTTAAGAAGCAATTAGAAAGAGAATCTCATTAGCCATGTTTGACTGAGTCACACAGAATTTGACTTGACAGGAGATAATGAGAAATGGCCCCAATCACTATACTGCTTTTCTGCTCAAAAATGTATTTGACTTTATTAATGACACAACATAGTCTACTTCCCATTTTTCTTTCATAAAAACATTTTCTCCTTCTGCCTATTGTATAAATAAAAGACAGAAGATTCAAAGAGAAGTCCTCATCTCCTCCACTTTCATGTTAATATGGTAAAATAATACTTTTGCTTGCGATCAGTGTGGATCTATAAAATTTTGTGTTAGTTCAATATTATGATCATTTTCCTATTTATGAAAATAAAAAAGCCATAGGCTGTCTCATCAAATGCAGGACATATTTGTGTGTTTCATCAGTGCCAGATAAGACTTTGAAATATGATTTCATATTGAAGCTGTCATAAATCCATATTAAAATAATTCCAAGAGCATTAATATTTTCTTTTTTCAAATTTTTTTTTTTTTGAGACAGGATGTCACTATGTATCCTAAGCTGGCCTTGATCTTGTGATTCTCCTGCCTCAGTCTCCCAAGTTCTGGGATTATAGACATGTGCCACCATGCCAAGCCTTGGAACAATAGTGTTTTTATTTTGTTTTGTTTTGTTTTGCTTGTTTTTATGAGCCCTGTAATTTGTTCAGAGATGTGGCAGAAGACAAGGTATTTGCTCCAATTTATTCCATAGATTTATTCCATAGATGACAATTATCTAAATCCATAGTCTACTACTATGAAGTCTACTAAAGACCTATAATCTATCTCTATCCCTCTAAAGTCTAATCACAAAAAGTCCAAGAAAAAAGAAATACAAAGTCCTTTAGGCCTCAGAAAGAGGGGACAAATGTCAGAAAACTTCAAGCCAAGAAGACAAAAATACATATGAGCCAGCCTGCCTGCTTGCCTGCCTGCCTTTTTTCCTTCCTTCCATCTTTCCTTCCTTCCTTCCTTCCTTCCTCATAGTGAGACTCTGTCTCACTATGTTTTACGTAGCCCAGGCTAGCCTGTAACTCTGTGTCCTCCTGCTTCAGCTTCCTGAGGGCTGAGATTACAGGCATGCACCATTGCACCCAGTGCCAGACTTAAGCATTTTCTAGCTCTTAAATTGTGACTCAGAATAATTCCTTTGTTATACAAATTCCAGTAACATCTTTTTACATGTGCCAACTACTATTTCAGAATATTGAAAAGGATCCTGTATTTGCTCCTTAGCTAGTAGGGCATTATCCATCCCTATTTTATGGATGGGAAAATTAAGATTCAGAGGAGTTAAATAAAATAGTTAAGGTTATAAAGCAAGTTCAATCACAAAGAATTTTGTTATATCATTTTGGACAATACAATACCTATAAATTTGGTTCACATGGATTATATCTATCAAGATAGCACCTAGAAAAACACATATTTTTATTCAGTTATTAAAAAGAACCATTTGAGACAGGAAAGGAATCAACAGAGGTTTCACAAATGATATTAACATAAAAATAGAACTCACATAGATCAGATAGTTGATATATCATGAAATTTAAGATATGATAGAAAGTAGATGTTTCTGTGAGCTACAAATTAATTGATAAATGGCGGTTGATTCTCTTTCCCAATATAAAGGTTTTCTGCTCTGTTTAACAATTCATTTTTTCTTGATAGAAAACATTACTATCAACACAGTGTTATAAAGAAACATGTCCTGTAAACAAATATTAACCAAGACTAAACAGGAAGCAAAGTAATCAGTTATAGAAGGTAAGGCATTTTCTGTTCAATACCAGAAGCATCTACTGAATTTAATTATTTACTTGGAGGAGAGATGAACATGATCATGCTAAATTTAAAAATAGAGATTATTTTAAAAATAAGTTGGTGATAAACAACACTGTCTCCCCATTTCCCTGAAAATCTTACCAAAGCAAGCATATGTGGCCTCAAAATAAGATGCCAGAGACTTCACTGGCTATGTGAGCCCATGTCTCTGGACCTCCACTAATTCGTCTTTAAGATGAGAGTATTAAACCAGATGACTCCACCAGCAAAGACAAATATTAAAACAAAAACACCCTCCAAAAGAAAAAAGATGAAATCTAGATGTATTTTCCAGTTGAAGATTTATAATTGCTGTTGTTGGTGGTAGGTGCTGTTGGGTTGGGTCCAATTCATAGTGACCCTATGTACAGCAGAACGAAACCATCCCCAACACTGTACCATGCACACGATCTTTTGTTTAAGTCCATTATTGCAAACACTGTGTCAATCCATCTAGCTGAGGGTCTTCCTCTTTTTGTTGACCCACCACTCTCCCAAACATGATGTCCTTCTCCAGTAATTGGTCCCTCCCAACAACATGTCCAAAATACATAAGACACAGTTTAGCCATCTTTGCTTCCAAGGAGCACTCTTCTAGGATGGATCTATTGGTCTTTTCGCAAACCATGGTATATCCAATATTTTTCTCAAGAATCACAATTCAAAAGTATCAATTATTCTCCTGTCTCCCTTATTCAATATTCAACTTTCACAACCATATGATGTGACTGAAAATACCATGGTATGAGTCAGGCACATCTTCGTCTTCAAAGTGACATCTTTACTTTTCAACACTTTAAAAAGATCTTTTGCCATAGCTTTTCCCAATGCAATACATCTTTTGATTTCTAGAATGCTGCTTCTGTGGGTGTTGATTGCAAAACCCAGTAAGGCAAAATCTTGGACAATCTCAAACTTTTCTCCATTTATTATGAAGTTGCTTACTGACCCAGTGGTAAGGATTTTTGTTTTGTTGATGTTTAGTCGTAACCCATATTGAAGGCTATGATCTTTGATCTTCATCAGTAAATGTTTCAAATCCTCTTCACTTCAGCAGGCAGAGTTGTGTCATCTGCATAATGCAGGTTCTTAATGAGTCTTCCTCCAATATTGATGCCACATTCTTCTTCATTAAATCCAGATTCTCAGATTATTTGCTCAGCATAGAGATTGAAGAGGTATAATGAAGGGATACAGCCCTGATGTACACCTTTCCTGACTTTAGCCCAAGCAATATTTCCTGTTCTGTTTGAAAAATGTAATCTGCATTAGCCAATTATAATCTCATGACCCACTTTAAGAAAACTCCATATATTAGCCTTTAAACTCCCAAAATGGATAAATTAGGTAATGATTATCCATATTAGAAAATGATTCATGTTATAATTCTTTTAAATCCCAACATGATAAGGCACAATTAAAACAATAATTTACTTAAAAGAAAAAAATTATCTGCAGTTTTAATACTATAGTTTTCATACTATATGCTTCATTTTAATAGGCAACAATTCATCTGTTTTCATGGAAATCTTTTTGAAGATAAGCAATATTCACCTGTCTAGATTCTGAGGAATACAACATGCTTAGCAGAGGAGGCTGTAGGTAATTTCTAAGCATATAAGCCTCTGTTTTTCTAAGAACCATTGTTTGGGGGTTATTAAAGAGGATCTTATTTGGACATAGCCTTGAAGATTGCATAATCAACTCCAATCTATGAATACTATATTAATTGTACCAACACAAATACACAGTCTCATTTTCTGGTATTTCAGTATATCTGGAATGCTTGACCCTAGAGTTTCATTAGCACTTAATTGCCTTATTTCATTTTATTAGTTGGTCCCACAGTTTCCCATTAATAAATAAAATAGCAATAAGGCCACTCTCTAGGGTCAAATAGGTAGACAATTTTAACCTTATCTAGACAAACTTTTAATTAACCTTAATGCAAACACCATTTCTTTCTATGCTTAATTCTCACCACTGCTGGTTAAGGTGTCTGCATTAAAGACTGAGCACTATTGAAAAAGACACCTTCTTTCAAGGATGATTTCATATAATCAACAAACTAACTCATACTTACATAATTTCATTTTTCTAGAAGATTAGAGCTATTTGTAATATTAAAAACCACTCTAATAATGGTGATCACCATATTTCATCAGATGTAGGGTTTTTTTACAGTCTAACATCCCCAAAATCAGCTTTTTACTTAGAACTAATGGTGTCTTACTATTAGCCATGTGGCAGGTGAACTTGAAGGGTGAACTTCATTGATATTCCTAGTGGTATTCATTCCTAGACAACTTCAACCTTTCATGTTTCAGTCTATGAACCATTTAAGGACTATCTGAGGAAAGAAGAAGAATCCTGGCTGCTGTTTGAAAGCCTTCTGTTAATACTGGCAAAGATTCTTTGCCTGGCCAAACTTTAGTTAGGCTCCTGAACCTCCTCTTAGGCTAATCTATGCACTTTCTTGTAAAATTTAGTTTTACCAAGAACCCTCCTGTCATAGTTTTCCCTTAAAATGTCCCCTATAGGTCATGCATTTGAACATTTGGTCCCATGTGGTCATGCCATCCAGGCTTCATGAAGAGGTCCATCACAGACACAAGCACTGAAAACAGGGGGAGAGGTGGGTCCCATTGTCACATTTCTTCTAGTTCACCCTCTTCCCAAAACAATGTTTCTCCTCTTTTTCTTAATTCTTCAATTAAGAATATAAATGTGGATGGTTTATGAATCTTTCCTTAAAAAGAAGAGGGAAACTGAGTATACAGATTGTGTATAAACCTATTTTTTTTCTGAAAAAAATAAAATCCATACTTTATGGAAACCCTTCAGCAAAACCCTGCACAATCTGACCTATGGGTCCAGAAGTTTTGTAATTGCTGTCCAATTATCCTCTGGCAAGGTAAAAAAGAAAATTACCAATAGCATATATTGCACTACAGGTGTCAGCAGCTTCAGGAAAAATTCTGGAGAAAATAATAGAGCATTCTGTGAAAAAACAAGGCATCACCATCATTCTCTGTGGCATAGAGGGTGTTATCATATGGAAAATATGGACTTCCAAAAGTGAATTGATGAGAGATTTGGACAATTCAGGCATTTGACTTTTCACATATTCATAAGAGAGATAGATGCTGACATTTTATATCAAAATTCACCCCCAAAGAGGTCTTTCAATAAACAAAATAGAATTTCAAAATAATATGAAAACAATATATATCATGATTTGTTGCTCTTTTTCTCTTAGAGGTACATGAAAACTAACAGACCCTTGTTGTTTTGTTTTATTTTGTTGTTGGTTTTGGCAAGGGAGGATCTAGCTATAAAGATAGCCCAAGCTGGCCTGAAACTCCCTATGTAGCCTGTTGTTGTTAGGTGCCATCGAGTCGTGTCTAACTCCTAGCAACCCTTATAGGGTTTTCAGTGGCTGATTGTTTGGAGATTGCCTTAGGAGTGGATTGCCATATCCTTCACCCACATGTAGCCTAGGTGGGCCTCAAACTTGTGATCCTCTTGCTGACACCTCCTGGTGCTGAGATTATAGGCTGCTGTTATTTTTAGGTACTGTTGAGTCAGTGTCCAACTCACAGCAACCCTATGTACAACAGACGAAACGCTATCGTCAGTGCTTCTCTGCAATTCATAGGGTTTTCAATGGCTGATTCTTTTTTGGGAGTAAGTTGCCAGGTCCTTCTCCTGAGATTACAGGCTAATGGGTTTTAAAAATTTAGATTTGATGATATACAGTGGGTTTCAGCTTGGAGGCCACATGCAGTGAGTTAGTAGTTTCTGCTTGAATAACAAAGCTGAGAGGCACTTGGAGACTGTGTCCAGGCTTCATGAAGAGAGGCCCACCACAGACATCAGCCGTGAAAACTGGGGGAGAAGTGGGTCCCCCTGCTACATTTCTTCTAGCTCACCCTCTTGCCAAAACCACATTTCTCCTCCCCTTCTTAATTCCTCATTTAAGAATATAAATGTGGGTAGTTTATGAACCTTTGTTTAAAAAGAAAGGGGAAACTGTATACAAATTGTGTATAAAGTATATTTTTTTCTGAAAAAACAAAATCCACATTTTATGCAAATCCTTCAGCAAAGTCCTACACAATCGGACTTCTGGGTGCATATTCAATCTCCCTCACACTAATCACCAGATAAAATATTGCACAGGATACACTTACACTAGAAATTATTGATTGTTTATCTAAAATTCAGCCTGCAGCCATAGCCCTGTGGCATCTGATCCCGTCAGATCTCGGAAGCTAAGCAGGGTGGGGCCTGCTTAGTACCTGGATGGGAGACCGCCTGGGAACACCAGAAGCTGTAGGCTTGGGAGAAGGACCTGGCAACCCCCTCTCAAAAATCAATCTGCCATTGAAAACCCTATGAACAGCAGAGATGCACTGACAATAGTGTTTCCCCTCTTGTACAGAGGGTCGCTATGAGTCGGATACCGACTCGACGGCACCTAACAACAACAACAAATCTAAAATTCAAATTTAACTTGATGAATTATTTTTTCTGCTAAATCTGTCACCCTACCCTTCACTCACTCTGCCCTAGTCATCCTGACCTCCTCTCTGTTCTCCAAATACCCAAGGTCTTTCCTTCTCTGTCTTCACACTGGCTGCCCCACAGTTCCCGCCATACATGCACTTTGTCTGCCTCTCTCTTTCTCCATCCTTCAGGTCACAGCTAAGTGCCACTTCTCAGACACCTTCCTGATTCCTTAACCTAAATCAGCAACTCTGCAGAAGTTTCTCCTCGTGCCTTTCCCTTTCTTTCACATCATGGATCACAATTTGTAATAATTCCCCTTATTCGTGTGCTTATGTGATTAGCACCTGTATGAGTTTCCTCTGGCTGCTGTAACAAATTACTAAAACATAGTGGCTTAAAATAGCAGACTTATCTTGCAGTGCTGGTGGCCATAAGTCTAAAGTTGGTTGGCAGGGCTGTGTCCTTCTGGAGACTTCAGGAGAGAATGTTTCCTTGCTTTTCTAGCTTCTAGAAGCTGTCTGCATATCGCTCCTGCTTTTTTCCTCACAGTCTCCTCTGACTCTGATGCTTCCTGCCTCCTTCCTATAAGGAAATTTGTGAATAGATCAGGCCCACCCATATATTCCAGGATAATCTCTCCACTTCAAGATCCTTCATTTGTTCACATCTTCAAAGTCTTGCTTACCATGTAAGGTAACATGTCTATAGGTTTGGGGGATTACAACATGGATATCTTTGAGGGGTAATTATTTTGCCTACCATATCATCTATAGACAGGAAATGGACCATATTTATTTTTCTTCTCTGTATTTCCAGTCTATAGCCGTTAACACCTTGACATGCAATCTCATTAGATCTTAGAAGCTAAGCAGGGTCAGGCCTGGTTAGTTCTTAGTTGGGGGACCACCTGGGAACACCAGGTGCTCTAGGCTTGGGAGAAAGACCTAGCAGCCCACTCCTAAAACAACCAGCCATTGCATATAACAGGCACAAGATCAATGTTGATGAAATGAATGAATATATATTTCATGGTGCCCAACTTAAAAGCAAATAGCAAAATCCCTGCATGATTAACCAAACAGAACTGATGAATCTGAACACTTTATTCGAGATTTAGTATTCTGAAAGCATTTCCTGAGGCAGAAAGGCAAGAAATACTGCATGTGACCAATTGCCTTGGAGGTGCACCCCCTGTTCCTAAGCCTGCCTTCCTGTTTCCCTCAGAAGCCCTAAATGAGGTTGGCCTTTCCTTTGGTCTTATACTCCCAGCCCTCAGCCTCCAGGACCCCCCACTGGCTTGGATTTCCTCCTGCCTTTCCAGCCACTCCTTTCCCAGCATGACTCCTCCAAGTGCCCAGACCTTGGTCCAGGGCCCCCACTCATCTCTAACCTTGATCACTCCCTTGAATGATCTCACCCAGAGCCAATGCTTTAACACTGTCTACTGCTGAGATTCCAACATTTCTCCAACAGTGACTTTTCCCATAACTCCAAAAATCACATACCTAGCATCCTGCATGGTATCATTACCTGAATGTCTATTATGATCTCAAACATAGAATGTCCCAAAAAGAGCATTTTATCCCTTCATTGCCAAATATGTTTCTCCCCTCAGACATCCACAACTCAAGAAATAACAATAACACCATCAATCAGTTAACATTCTTCTCCTCCACCCCCTGCATTTCATTCATTAGCCAGTTTGATTGATTCTACCAAAACCACATCTCAAATGTATCTACTTCCTCCCATCTCTAAGCCTCCACCTAATCTTTACCTCCATCATCCTAGCCTGGCCCACTGCCTTCCTATCTGCCCCAACCCCTTCTCCCATGTAGACTGCATTCCCCACCTAGCAGCTAGTGTGGACTTTTTAAAATGTGAGTCATATCACACCATCACCTACTTAGATCCTTGCAATGGCTTCCCCTGCACTTGAATCCAGCCTCCTCTCTTTGGCTTACCAAGCCCTGCATGGTTCATCCCCAACCCACACTCTGGGCCAATCTCATGGGCTCTTTCTCTCCCTCACTGGCTCGATGTATTCTCAAACTGAACAGGTTTGTTTATGCCTTAGCATATGCTGTTCTCTGACATAGAACTCTTCCTCAGCACCTCAGATAGCTGGGAATTTGTGACCCTTGAGGCCTCAGAGAAAATATCACCTTTTCTGAGAGATCTTTCCTAAATCCCTTTTCTAACACAGCCACTCACTCAGTCACATTCTATGGCATTACCCTCTATATTGCACTTAGGCTCATATCACAATCCAAAATTATCCTCTGCCTTAATGTGCTTCCTTGTGCATTGTCCATCTCTCCCATTAAGGTAGAGGCTCATGACGACAGGGAGCCTGGCAGTCTTATTCACCAACAGATTAGCCTCACACACAGTAAGTACTCAGCAAATGTCATTTGTCTGAATAATTAAATGAACAAGTGGTTTGATAAGACTCAATACCCAGAGCTCACCAAATATATGAACATTTGACAGTTTGACTTCAGCAGTGACCTACCAGAGAGTCGGCTTGAGGGATTCCAACTACCGAGAATTCTGAGACATGAGTTGTCCTGAGGAATGAGCCAGGACAGAGGAGAAGGATGAGCTGCTTCCAGTATCACGAAGACCAGCCTGTGCTCTCAGCACTGCTAAGGTCTGATGTCATCCCCTTCCTCAGTACTGGTAATAAGTGGCATAGAACAGCAGCCAAATAATGCAAGTCCTTGGTTCCAAATGAATAGTTCTCCCTCACAGGCTACAGGAGGACCTGGGACTAGGCCTTTAACATGGGGAGAATAGCACCCTCCTCAGAGTCCAAGGGTACTGGGTGTGGGTCATCTGGAACTTTCTAGATCACTTGTTCAACTCCATGCCTGTGGTTTAGGAAAAGGACTCTGTGTGTGAGTATGTGACCCGAGGACTCTGTTTACCACCAGTTCTACAGTTCTGAGAGCCCAGGACCAAGCAGACTAAAGGGACCAGCAATGAGTGAAACATGATGGAGGGAAGTTCATCCTCACCTGTCAAATGGGACACTCACCAGAGACAGAGCAGTGGATAGAGACAACATGGGTCCACAGAGACAGTGACCCAAGAGCAGAGATAACTTGGTAGGTGAAACAGGCCTCTTCCACTCAAGGGAAGAACAAGCAAGGCTGAGCCACTGGACTAAGGCTGAGCCACCATCCTAAAGCTCCTGGATGACCTCTAAGAAGAAAGCCCCAAGAGAAAAGAAAGACATCTGGCAGCAGGCAGCAGGGCACTGTGAGTCTCTGACATGAATCTTCAATGAGATGCTAATATCCCAAATGAGTAAAATTAGATACATAAGTTACATGTTGGAAAGACTAGAGTTTTTTCAGAACATTTTTCAAATACACTTATGAACTCCACAGGGCTGTTTTCAAGACTCATGGGGTGGGCAGCTTTTATGCAAGCCCCTGACTTGTGCATGCATTAAACTCCTTGCTCTGTGCTCACAGGGCTAATATTTTAATGACTGTCAGCAAACCAGAGGCAAGAAAAAATGATAAGAAAACCCATGGACAGGCATGCTGTCATTCTGGGCTCTTTCCTGGCTCCTTCAGTTTCCTCAGTCACATTTAAGCCATGTATCTGCTTGTGGTAACTAAAATCCAACCATAAGGTGCCCTCTTTCCTTCCCAGGAGGAATTCAAAAGTCGATGATTGTTAAAGCACACAATTCTTCCCTCATTTAGTGGTTCTCAACAGAAGGTGACTTTTCCTCTCAGGGGACATGGGGCCATGTTTGGAGATGATTTTTGGTTGTCACAACTGTGTGGGATGGGTGCTACTATCACATAGCAAGAAGACTGGGGATACTGCCAAATATCCAACAATACACAATACAAAAAGTCCCATGCAAAGAATCATCCTGCATAAAATGCCAATGGTCTGAGAAATCCTGATTTAACACTAAAATGCACTTAAGTCTATTCTCTGTTCCTGCTCTGATATAAATGCAAGAGGAAAGGAAATACCCTGTAATATTGAACAACTTGGGTGACGATTCACTTGGCAAATGATTTTAATCTAGAATAGTTTAACTAAGCTCTAATTTCCTTTGGAATTCAGTGCTGGTATCATATGGAAGATTCTGCTGGATTCTTTTCCTCTATCCATTTTTCTTTCTGTTGAGTACAGTAATTCCATTTAGATTGCAGGCGACCCCTTCAGACTGTTAGAAGCCTTAACCTTTCATATATTAAAAAACCTCAAGTACATATTCCTTTGGAAGTTCAATATCACCAGAGTCATAAGGCCATTTATGAGGATTACTTTAAAAGGCCTTTTATGGTTACTATTAAATAAATTATATGTTCAGTGTGCAAGAGCATCAGAGAAGAAATAAATGTAGAACCCCTGCTTTGAAGTGATTACAGTATCCTGGTGGGCCAATAAAATGAGGCATGAAAAACTATTTCACTGTAACAAGAAGTGTCAGGTTTCATTGGGGAAAAATTCACAAGGGAGACTATTTCAGAAGAAAAGCCATGCAAAACCAAAGCTATTCCCACTGCTAAAGTACTGAAGGCCTGCTGAGCAGTGGGCACCATGGTGTCCCTCACTTCATACCTAAAGCTCATGATGAATCACTAAGCAGGAGTGAGGCCCCCAGAGACGACCACTTGAGCTGCTGACTAGTGTCCAACCTTGTTGTAAGAGCTTTTCAGCTCTGAGACTTTGATTTACTTTTTAAAATTACTACTAGGAGCATAAAATTATGTAGCTTCCTAATCAAGAACAGTTGAATTCTTGAAAATGTCGTTCTGTTATAATACCTGGGAGGGGGGAAGTAGTGTTTCCTATCACTGTGCTGAAGAAAGAGATGGGGTCACTCATTGTTAGTATAAGAATTTAAGAAGGCTACTATAAGAAAATTGGGCTGGGGTTTAGCTCAGTTGGTAGAGCACTGCTCTGCCCTTCCTGAGGACCCAGGTTCGATACTCAGCACTGCAAAAATGGAAGAAGGATGTGGCAATCCACTCCTGAAACAATCCCCAAAACAATCAGCCATTGGAAATCCTGTGAGGGTCACTATGAGTCGCACCTGACTTGATGGCACCTAACAACAACAACTGTAACAAAGCCTGCAGCTGTACCACTGTGGTGTCTGATTATGTTAGATCTCAGAAGCTAAGCAGGATTGGGCCTGCTTAGTACTTGGATGGGAGACCGCCTGGGAAAACCAGGTGCTATAGGCTTGGGAGAAGGACCTGGCAACCCACTCCCAAAAAACAATCAACCATTGAAAACCCTATGAATAGCAGAGAAGTACTGATAATAGTGTTTCATCTAATGTACATAGAGTCACTTTGAGTCAGACACCTACTTGAAGGCACCTAACAACAACAACAACAACAACAACAACAACAACAACAACAACAACATAGCACCACAAATTGAGTGGCTTTAACTATAGAAATGTATTATCTTACAACCCTGGAAGGTAGAAGTCCAAGATCAAGATATTACCCATAATATGAAACTGGTAAAAGAGAGGAGGATTCTGGGCTTCCAGCATTCTCTTATTTAAAAATCTGTTGCTGATGTCCCAATAACTACAAAACACAGGATATTGTACGATGTGTCACCCCACTTGATTCTATGCTCCATGATGGCCCCTATTATTAAAGCAATGGCAGATGCAATTCTTCAGAGGTTCATTGAGCTTTTCTGGAAACATTCATGTTGGAAATATATACCTGTTTTCTGTTTTGCAAAAACTCACAAATAAGTTTGCTCTAGGTTTCAGTGGAGAATTTGGATTTGGATTTCTGAGCATGGCTGAGACTGGGAAGACTTTCAAGAGTCTTACTAAAGTTGGGCTGAATGCATTTTGAATTTGAGATGGCCATGAACCTTTGGGGGGCTGGAGCGGAAGGTTATGGTTTGAATCCAAAATGTCCCTCAAAGGTCACGTGTTTGAATGTTTGGTCCCCAGGTGATGGTTCTGGTTTTGACGCTATGATTTGGGAGGTGGGATCTAGCTTTGCAGGAGCGGGTCACTGGGGCAGGGCCTTTGAGGTTTTACCTGAGTCCTTCGTTCAAGTAGCTCCCTCTGCTTCTGATCTCCAAGGTGTGGGTTTCTGTGCCACAGGTCCAGATGCTTGCCCTGAATCTATGGGCTAAAATCCTCTAATGGTGAGCCCAATAAGTCATTCCTCCCACTAGTTTTTGTTTCTGTCAGTTTCTCTGCCACAGCAACACATGAATTAACACAATATCCCTTACACAAATGGCACGAGCCAAGTCCTATCTAATTCTCCCCATGAGAATTTCTCTTCTCACCATTCAAGGCTTCTGTAACATTCTCAGTGTAAATGACTTGGCATAATTGTCACTAATACTATGGTTGGTGGTATTTACTGTTCATCTTGTCTTAGTCATTGGAGATTGTGGTCTAGAAGGGCAAACACATCTGTCTCCTCCAAGTACAGAGCACATAGCAGATCTGTAACCAAGGTCCAATTTACACATGATGCCATGGCTGTCATTGAATCTGAAAGGATGAACTGAAGCATCATCTGTATTGCTCTGACTGAAGAGGTGTTTGCACCCTCCTCTTCCCGGGTCTCTTCCACAGCAGTTAGCTGCTAAGTGTGTGCCTTGCTTCCATCTTCTTTGCATGGGGAGAATGGAGGGTGAAAAGGCAGGAGAACCCTGGTGTGGCCTCTTCATCCTCTTTCCTGCTCTTGGATCTTACTAGAGTGTCACCTCTGTTAGAAAGTGTCAAGCACAACTTTCCAGCACAGATCCTTTTGATACATCCCTTTAGGCTATAAATCAGAATGGAGTGCCATTTCATGCTATGGGTTTGTTTCTTCTTTTTATAAACTTTCTATATTAATCTAACGCATTGCCATTAGTGATTTTCTCCTTTTTGGTGTGACATAATTCACCCTGCCACCTTGGACTAAGGGTTACTTGAAATAGTCACTAAATGACACATGCATTGTTTCCCCCCTAATAGTGGGTCTGTGCGGGCACTTGCTTTTCTCCACGGGGACACAAACAGCATCACATATGAGACCATGAGTGACTGAAGAAGTTCACACCACCAGTTGGGGCTAAATGATTCTTCACACAGGCTACAGCCCTTACTCAGAAACCTGGCTCTGACAATGATTTACTTAGCACAGTATTACAGGTGGATGATTCATTATTCTGGGGAATCTGAGGTTTTTACGCATTCTAAAATAACTAGACAAAGAAACCTAAGGTTAGAGAAGTGCTAAAAAGAAAGGTTTCAGTTCTCTGCTTGTGACTAGTTTGTTGCACTTAGAGTGGTTATGAATTTGGTAAGTTACTATGTCACTTTGAGGAAGTTTCTTAACCTCTCTGAGTCTCAATTATTATGGATATTCACAGAATTATTCTGAGAATCAAATGAGAATGCTCTTAAAACCTGTCAACAGTGTGCTTAACAGAGTAAATGCCCAATAAGTAGCTACCTTAATTAGGATTATGGAAACTCAGGCAAGTTGTTCTTTTCCTTGGTGACTCCATTTTTCCTCTTCAAAATAAAGACCCTAGTTGTCATCTAGTGTCATATGATAAGAGTGTCTTGTAACTTAGGGCCCATTAAATCCACTAAGCGCCCTGGATGAAAGCCTCCCTATGAAGTGAAAAAATTTATGCTGTTTTTCAAAGAAGCAGTTAGCTATGATTTAATATGAAATATTTGTTTTCCTAAGACTTTATTAATAAAACTGGTGCCAAATATGTAAGCTTTCAAATGTTTCAATTCATTATTTTAAGTGCCTCTTTATCAAATAAGAACATCTGTGTTGAAACAACTTTGATTCAGTGCTTGTTAGAATGACAGTAGTATTCGTCCAGTCTACAATAAATTACCTCCCCTGTGTGTATGTATTTGAGATGCTCAACAATTAATTAGAGAGGCAAGAACTCCTATAGTAAAAATAAAATAGCAGGCAGAGAAGGAAGAGCCACATCAGTCAGGTTCCAAGGGACTTTTCTGACATTTTGCTTTTTGTTTTTAAATGCAAGGGCACATCATTGACTCCCAACTCAAACACCAAGTAGTAAACTGAGATCTGTTTGACGGAAGTGCTCTGGCAATATAATTGCTTTTTAAAATACTTTCATAAAGGAGCATATCTCAGGCAAAAATTAAAAAGTAACTCCAAGAATCCGACTGAACAAGAATGAAGTGGTGAGCTAGTTGTAAGCACAGCTTTGTAAATTAGCACCAACTGATTCAATCCCATGTTACCAAGAAACAGGGTCACAAGAAATGTGAAGATTCTGTGTCTCTGTTCAGCTGTGCTAAAATTCAAATGCTCAGAAAATATATGCTGGTCTGACTTACATATCTACCTGTGAGAAGTTACCAAATACATTTGAACATCCTAGAAAAATCAGACTAAGTGAAAGTGTAAAAAGGGCAGATGCAACATGATTTGCAAAGCTTTTTTGGCTGATGAGCATTTGCAGGCTACTATCTTCAGGCTAGACTTGGTGGCACCTAACAACAGCAGCAATCTGGCAGACGTGTATGCATGTACAATTGACACATATGACTGCTGTAAGATACAAACGAAACAGCAAAAGTTGTATCTGGGATAGACTCAAAAGCATCACAATTAGCACATACTCTTTGTCTCTTGATTGGCTTCTACTGAATCAACATTTACAGTTCACAGCTGTTCACACTGTACCACTTGTACATTTCAAAGCACTCCATCAGTGGCTACATGGTCCACTGTGGTAACCAGCCTCCAAAATAGCCTCCAATGAGCCCTGTCTCCAAGTATTCACACTCTTGTGTGGCCCCCTCCAGCATCTGTTTAATTGACAGAATATGGTAGAAATGATAGATAACACATGACTTTTGAGATTAGGTTACAAAAGACATTGCCTTCATAGCTTTTGCTTTCTATCAGAGCATTTGTTCAGTGGAGGCTTGTTGCCTTATTGTGAACAGCCATGAGCAGAGGGCCACGTGGCAAAACACTGAGGCCTACTGCCAACATGAGTGAGTTTGACAGCAGATCCTCCAGCCCAGTCAACCCTTCAAGCACTGTCACTGCAACCTCATGATTGATCTGGAGACAGAACTACTCAATTAAGCCACTCCCAGATGCCTGCCTCTCAGAAGCCATGTGTAATCATAAACCTTAGTAGTTATAAGTGATATTTTTGGGGACAATTGGCTATAAAGCAACGGAGAACCAGTACATTCATTTGGATGGCACTTGCCAGTTTGGACTGTTCAGTTTCTTTTGCAGTACTGTTGGGTTCAGACAATACTTTTATCCAAAATGGAGTTGGGCAGAGTAATCCAATCACCATGTGAATGGACTTACAGAATACCGGAGCAGTCTCTTCAGGCTCTCCATTTCTACAGACTCGAGTCTGTAGAATGAAATGACTTATCCATGGTCACTCAGTCAATGTCATAATCCCTGCCCTTTCAGGAACCTGCAAATCAACCAAGGGCTTCTGGGCTACACAGCTATCACTGGGATCACAAGCTAAGGGACAGCACTATGCAAGAACTTGATGGACCCTTTCACTTTTGATGGCTTTATTATTTATTGCCTATGAGGCACCAGACCTGTGTGTGCCTCATGCCTGATAAACCACACTCTCAAGCACTAGAGTTTCCAGGACATTTTTTATTAGAGTATTTTTCCAACTCAACCTAGAGAAGTCAGATATATGACCCAGAATTATTGACTTTTTGGTTCCACTTCCACATTTTATGGACTTTTAAATGTGGTCTTGGCAATGAATGATCTTAAGTCATAAATAAATATAGCAATTACAAACCAGTAAAAATCAATCCCAATCCAACTGATGATAGAGGTGAGTCTCCTAAAGGACTTGAGTCAAGATATCAGGCTGCTGGCTAAAGAAATATGAGAGCTACAGATCAATAGGTAAATGTATCCTATGTGCCAAGATACTGTTGTTGTTGTTGTTGTTAGGTACAATTGAGCCAGGTCTGCCTCATAGTGACCCTCTATATAACAGAAGAGCTGGGATTTAGCTCAGTTGGTAGAGCACTGTGCTGCAGTCTCTGAGGTCCCGAGTTTGATTCCCAGCACCACAAAAATGGGAGAAGGACCTGGCAATCCTCTCCCAAGGCAATCCCGAAACAGTCAGCCATTGAAAACCCTACGAGGGTCACTATGAGTTGGATACCGACTCGAGGGCACCTAACAACAACAACATATAACAGAAAGAAACAGTCTCCAACACTGTGCCATGCCTGGCACTTTGTCAGTGCTTTCCTGCTATTTATAAGGTTTTTGATGGCTGATTGTTTCAGGAGTGGGCTAACAGCTCCTTTGCCCATTTTTGCAGGGCTGGGGATCAAATCTAGGGCCTTAGAGTATACAGAGCAATACTCTACCAACTGAGCTAAACTCTAGCCCCACTAAGATAATGTAGTTGTTATTGTTAGGTGCCGTCAAGTCTTGTCCAACTTATAGTAACACTCATAGGGTTTTTAATGGCTAATTGTTTTGGGATTGCCTTGGGAGTGGATTGCTATGTCCTTCTTTGATCTTTGTGGTGCTGGGAATCAAACTCAGGACCTCAGAGACTGCAGAGCAGTGCTCTACCAACTCAGCTAAATCCCAGCCCTACCAGGATAATAAGGGCCCTAAACTCTAAAACTGTGTTTCTCTAACTGCAGCAAACATCAGAATTCCCTGGAAGTTTTGTTAAAACAGTTTTCTTCATCCTAACATCCAAGCTTTCAATTTAGTATATTCAGGGTAGAGGCTTATAACCTCCCTTCTAACAAGTTCCCAAGTAAAAATGACCACCCCTTGGGAAACCGTCATTTGAGGTTTAGATTTAGAGTCACAAACTCAAGGACATTCAACAGCCAGACAGTAAGAATACAGAACAGATGTAATATGCAGTGGTGAATCCTGTGATCAGGCACAAATGGTGTCAATGATTTAGAAGCCATTCAAAACAAAAGCATTATTTGAAATACAATGCAGGAAGGCAGATGTCTCACAGCCTGACCCAGATTTTTGTTACCACTGTTCACTCTGATAGCTCCAAATACCCTCTGTGAAAAACCATAGAACTCCACATCATATCATAGTTCTAGAGCTGAGATTCAACCTTTTTTATTTCATTGTCTTTTTTTCAGAGAAGTTATAGACAATTAATTCTTCTGGATTGTACTCTCTTGTGGCCATTGCAGACAGGCTGACATTGCCACCTGAGAAATGCAGTTTGAGCACCTTCTAGGCATTTGCTAGGTGTGCTGGGTCATCCCCTCCCCCAACGCAGACTCACTCTCCATCCTTTCCCACCTGCTGCACTCCAGAGATGATCTGTGGAGCCTGAGTAAACTGGGCTCCTTGCCTTCCCATTTCTGGTCGTGACTGGGCAATATGAGGCACTGACAGGCTACAGGCAGGAGAGGGGGACCCCCTCCCCACTGCCTGGGACCTTGTTGGTAGTAATTGTACTCCTCTGAGGCCACAATTTCACGGAAAGCTCGAAATAGTTCCCCACTTCAACATTCTTTGTTAGGTTCCCTTAGCCCTGATCATCACTTTGCAGATACTCCATTTATTATACTCCATTAGGTCACATCTTTTTGTTTGTTTTTGTTTTTGTTTTGTTTTGTTTTGATACTTGAGGGTTGAACTTGGGGCTTTGCAAGTGCTCTACTACTGGGCCGCACCCCATGCCCTATGTTTGTTTATTTATTTATTTATTTACTTACTTAGCCTACAGCCATACCACTGTGGCTTCAAATACTGTCAGATCTCAGAAGCTAAGCAGGGTTGGGCCTGGTTAGTACTTGGATGGGAGACCACCTGGGAACACCAGGTGCTGTACGCTTGGGAGAAGGACCCAACTCCAAATCAGCCATTGAAACAATCAGCCATTGAAAACTCTATGAATAGCAGAGAAGCACTGACAATAGTGTTTCACCTATTGTACATAGGGTCACTAAGAGTCGGACACTGACTCAATGGCACCTAACAATAACAACTTATTTATTTTTAAGTCAGAGTATCACTAAGTTATGCAGGCTGATTCTGGCTTCAAACTCGCCATCCTCCTGGTCCACCTCCTGAGTCACTGGGATTACATGTGTGTGCCACTGTGCCTGACTTGGTCACCTCTTTTGAGTGTGTCATGTGTTCCCTACCTGGGCCCTACCTGATTCATAGTTTTACTGTTCAAAATGTAGAATATATCTCATTAGTATCAAAGTTACATAAGCCAATTTAACAACAGTAAGACATGTAGCACAATAGTGAGTATTTTTCCTTTGGTAAAACCAAACACTAAGTTTTGCCTTAATTATAAAACTAACAGTCTTGTCTAAGTGTTGATCAGTATTCCAATTGTTCCAGTTATTCAAGGAGAAGCCAGACAAACACAGTATTGACTTTACCCAGAAGGATCCTCCTGTGAAGCTCATAATTGTTTGTCTTGTTACCGAGGGATGCTCAGCTCAGCAGTTTCTGAAAGCAGCAGTGTGATCTCCTGAACAAGACACTTGTCCTGACGGCACTGGAGCACAAGACCAGAACAAAGTTGCTCATAGTCAACACCTCTATAGTATTGCTGGGGTTTCTCCAGTTTGTCAGTGACACATTTGGGATAAGCATCAACCCTTCAGTTCCACGGGGTTCTGGCAATTCAAAGTGCCACAGGTAAATATAAACAGAAATTGATGATCGCCACAAATTGGTCTGCTGGTGAAATCAGGCTGCAGGGCCTTTCCTAGGAGTAGTGAGTCACTATTATTTCTTCATCCGTGACCAAAAAGATCCAAATAAGCAAAAACAAACAAATAGAAAACCTAACCATCCCAGGCCGCCAGGCAAAGCAATAATTGAGAATTCAAATTGGCTGCTCACAGGCATCACAAAATCCACACACATGGTTCAGTTGGCCCAAATAGTGTTTTTATTTGTTTTAATTGGCTGTCAACATTCAACATTTGGAAGACTTCATATGAAAATTTGGATGTTCACTTTTCATACAAAAAAATTTCTCATTGCAGTACCATGCTGTACATAGAACAGTTGTGTTGTGGTTTAAATATACAATGATTCCCACAGGCTCACATCTGAACATTTGGTCCCCAGCTGGTGACACCGTTTTGGAGGGCTGTGGAACTTAGGGAAATGGGATCTAGCTGGTAGAAACAGGTCACTGGGGGGTTCCAGTCAGGTGCTCTGCTCCTGGTCTGCCACGATGTAAAGAACTGTCCTCTGCCACAGGCTCATGCCTGCCATGTCTTCCCTGCCACTCTGAGCTGAACCTCTGAACCATGAGCCAAAGAAACTTTTCCTTCCTTGAGTTTGTTTCTGTCAGGTGTTTTGGTCACAGTGATACAAAATCTAACTATCACAACTTGATAAACCCTGATGGAAATATTCATGGTTGTCAACTAACAGACGCTAATCCCACTATTAGAGTGATTGAACATACTAAAACTGATTTCTTCAGAGATTGTCGCAGAGAAGTCCTTTGTTGCATATACAGCAGAAACCGAGGCAATGTCCTCGACATCATAGTTTCTGTATGAGTATATGTGAATCAAGAGACTCAGAACTTGAACTTGGTTATTATCAAGGTTTTAAATAATCAAATTCTATCCAGTTTTATTTTCCTCATAGAGAAAAATGTCATGCATGCTTCACTCTATTAAGAAGTATTGAGAGATATAACAATTAATCAATGATCTTAGGTTTTCAGGACCTAAGTGTGGCCTTCAATCTCCAGTCAACAAAAAGCCAGGGCCCACAGTTGTACAGCCACAAGGAAAAGAATCCTGCCAATCACCTGAGTGTTCTAGGAAGGAAATTCTTCCCAGCTGTGGTAAGAACACTGCTTGGGGAACATTTTGATCACAGTTTTGGGAAACTCTAAAGAGTTAAGCTGTACCCGGACTCCTGACCCACAGAAACGGGGATAATAAATGCTGATCATAGTAAGCCATTGTTGTTGTTGTTGTTAGGTGCCGTAGAGTCGGTATCAGACTCATAGTGACCCTCATAGGGTCTTCAATGGCTGACTGTTTCGGGATTGCCTTGGGAGTGGATTGCCAGGCCCTTCTCCCATTTTTGTGGTGCTGGGAATCGAACTCGGGACCTCAGAGACTGTGGCGCAGTGCTCTACCAATTGAGCTAAATCCCAGCCCAGTAAGCCATTAGGTTTGTGGTAATTTGTTACACAGCAATGGAAAGTTGATACACAAACAATAAAACAAGTATTGTTTTTGTTGTTAGGTGCTGTTGAGTCAGGTCTGACTCATAGCAACCTTGTGTACAACAGAAAGAAACATTCCCAGACACTGTGCCATGTCCAGCACTACATCAATGCTTCTCTGCTATTCATAGGGTTTTCAATGGCTGGTTTTTTGGGAGTGGGTTACCAGGTCTGTCTCCCAAGCATATAGCATGTACCTGGTGTTCCCAGGTAGTCTCCCATCCAAGTACTAACAAGGCCTGACCCTGCATAGCTTCTGAGATCTGACTAAATCAGATGCCAGGATGCTACTGCTGCAGGAATAAAACAGGGAATATGGCCCCCAAACTAGATGTCTAATTTTTTTCAGCTGCAAGTACTTTCTCAAAGAAGCAAGAGGCGGTCAAGAAGCCAATTCAAGTAACTTAAATGTTCCATTTACTGTGATATAAACATTCTGGAGGACCTAACTATATGTGTGACACTCAGCTTAGTAGAGGCTGGGCTTGAAAAAAGATACAAAGATACTAATAAGAGTCTCTGCCTCCAAGGAGACAGAGACTAAAAATAAGAAACTAACTGTAGTGTGGAAAGTTCTAGAAAGACCAAATGTACAGTGTAGTCTGGGCCTAGAACTCAAGCTATGAAGTCTGCAGTCGGAGGAAGTGTGCGCAAAGGCATCAAGTAAGGGTAATTTTTGGCTTAGAGCTTCTAGAAAGAAGAAGGTATAACCTGGTGGATGAAAGAGAGTAAAGAAGATTTTTAAAAAATCATTAAAACCACCCCATAATATGACCACTCATAGATGCACACATGCTCCATAGTGTTTGTGTGAATATGTACAAGTGTTGGGGAGGGAGGAAAGGTGAGGGAGGGGTATTATTGCTGAATAATGTGCATACTCTCCAAATGTTTTTAAGAAGTGAGTGTGAAAACTGGGAGCATCATACAAAGCATCTTATTGTTGTATTGGTGAAGTCAACAGGCCTCGTTCCTCTTGTCCTTGGTGAAGAAGAGTAAGCAGACCCAGGGATACTCTGTGCAGGCCTCCCTGTCTTCCATTAATTGCAATTGAATATTTTCTAATCTCAGGAAGACTATAAAACCACAGAAGCTGTAGTGGCCCCTGGATACTGTTGGTAACCCACCTTTATTCCCTTCATGGGCTCTATGTGCCCATCCTCCAGCACCTACAATGTTCAAAGTTTTGCTCCTGAGCATGGGAATGGCCTCACCTGTGCAGAGAGCCCCCATCCCTCTTAGGGCCCCAGTTAGCAGGCAATGGTGTGATGGACTAGCATGGAAGTACAAATGCCTGGCTTCTTTTCCATGAAGAGGACAGACCATGGTGTAGGTAGTCTCCAGAGCTCTTCTCAGAAACAAGCTGAGTTTGAGACATCACTTGAAGCCACATCTTTTCTTGACTTTTACCCCTTCCCTGTCCCACTTCCCTGGCTCCTAGGAGTATTTCCTCAATAAATCCCTCACATTCCAGACCTTACCTCAGGATCTTTCTAGGAAAAACCAATTTAAGAGAAAAGAGAAATGAAAATATTCCATGGCTTCAGGCATGTATGTCTGGTAGCATATTATGGCTTGGTGATCTGCTTTGCCCATAGAATATGTCTAGAACATTCTCTGAGGTGGGCTGAGTCACAGCACCACAATCACCTCCTAAGGCCACATAGTTCTTCCTAAGTGCTCCACCACCTGTTTACCCATCACTCCTGCCACCTCCTAGAGGCTGTTGCTGGGTTCAGCCAGTGCACTGTGGACAAAGATCCTGCAAAGATTCTATTTACCCCCAGCAGCAGGTTCTGTAGACCAGCTCTGACAACCAGATTTAAAAGTGAAAAATCAAGAAGTGTAAGAACGATGTCAAAAAGAGATATAATAAGAAGAGTGATTTCAACTCTAACCCAAAACTTGATCCATGATGATATATATCAAAACCCATATGGTAGCAGTTTATTATGGAGGGAAAATTCAAGTCTCTGGCACTTTCCCCTACTAAGCTCACAAAGATAGGCTATTAGGCCTGTGAAACAACACCACATTCACACTACTGCTACATAGTTGTAAAATGACTCTTTCTCCTAAAAAGTGGAAGTTCTTCCCTGTATCACATATGTTACATTCATTTAGGCTTAAAATCTACTTAAGAGAAGTTACTGCATATTTTTTAAAACTGGAAACAAAAGAGAGAAAATAAATGAATAACATATATCCTTATTTTCTTACAGCATAGTGAGAAATATCTTAAAGTGCAAAGTTTTCTTTCTTTCTTTTTTTTCTTCTTAGAGTTGGAGTAACATAATTGAGTTAAGACAAAGAAATGGGCCACTAAGCCAAGGCTGAATCCTCTTATGTGAAACAGAGACTTTTCACTAAACTGTCCCCTCCTATCAAATAGTGTTTACAATTTCACTGTTAATTTAAAATATTTTTCTAAGGAAAAAGAAATTAAATTTTTCCTTACATGGTCCTTCAAATAAAAGGCACAATATATTTCAAATCTCAGTCAGCAATTTGCTGCACAAATCCTATTAATCTTCAGAAAACTCATATATGAAGATTATAAATCTTATTTCAATGTCATTTTATTATGTAAGACAAACCAACTAAGAAACATGAATGATACAACTGGGAGGCATCAGAGGATTACCCAGGGGTAACTGAATGAAATGAAGATAAAGCTCTATGGTGATCATAATCCTGGCAAGCATAGAAGTGGAACAGTGTAGTGTTGGGGTTAATTGTTGTTGTTAGGGGCTGTCGAGTAGAGCGCTACTCATAGCAACCCTCATAGGGTTTTCAGTGGCTGATTGTTTCGGGATTGCTTTAGGAGTGGATTGCCAGGTCCTTCTCCTGTTGTTGGAGTTAATAAGAAGGGTATGATCACAGTTCTATAATCAGCAAACTACAAATTTGATTCCCAGCTCCAACACTCTACAGCTGGCATGACTTTGAGCCACTCACTTCACTTGTATAAGTTCCATTCCCAGATCTCTGTAAAATGGGGCTAAAAATGCCTTTCAGGGGGTCAGGATAAGGATTTTTTTAGATGACATGTGTATGTAACAAAATGGAATAATATTTAGTCACCAGAATCCCAGGGTGTCCTGCTGGGGCTGCTCTCACTTCAATTCCACCCTCATTTCCAAGAGCATCATGTACAGGGGTGGACACTTCTCAAAGAAATGTGGGGAATGTCAAGAGGGGATTTAGTGTTGTCAGAAACACTTTTAGAGTAAAATATATGAGAATATCTTTGTGGCTGGGAGGTACTAAGAGGTTTATTAGGTCACAGAAAACAATAACCATAAACAAAAACTTGATAATTAGTCTTCATCAAAATTAAGAACTTCTGCTCATTAAAGGATCTCATTAACAAAATTAATAGGAATGCTATGGACTGGGAGAAGCATATGAGCTAAAGACTGTTATCAATGACATAATAAAGAAATTGAAGGTCAACTCCCCCAAATGGCAAAAAGCTTGAACATATAGTTCATGAAAGAAGATGTAGAAATGGTTAATTAACCCATTCAAATGTACTCAATGCCATTAGTCCTTGGAGGAATGCAAATTAAAACCACAATAAGATACTACTACAACATCCACCAGAATGTCTAAAATAAAAGTGGACAGTGCCAAATGTTGGCATAGTTTTAAAGCAATTGGACCTCTTATATGCATTGGTAGAAATGTAAAATGGCACAATCCTTTTGGGAAAGGGTTTGGTAGTCTTTAAAAGTAAGTTGAACACAAACTTACTCTATTACCTAGAAATACTAGTCCACTGTAATTATCCCCACCCTCAAAATGAAAACATATTTTCATAAAAAGACTTGGACAAGAATTTTAATATCAACTTTATTCATAATTTTGTTGTTGTTAGGTGCCATCCTGTTGGGTCCAACTCATAATGACCCTATATACAACAGAATGAAGCACTCCCCAACACTGTGCCATGCCCAGCACTATGTCGGTGTTTCTCTACTATTCATAGGGTTTTCAATGGCTGATTGTTTTGGGAGTGGTCAGCCAGGTTCTTCTCCTAAGCCTACAGCACCTGGTATTCCCAGGCAGTCTCCCATCCAAGGATTTTTGTTGTTGTTAGGTGCCATTGAGTTGGCATCTGACCCGTAGTGACTGTACATACAACAGGTGAAACAGTATTGTTAGTGCTTCTTTGCTATTCATAGGGTTTTCAATGGCAGATTGTTTCGAGGGAGTGGGTTGCCAGGTCCTTCTCCCAAGCCTACAGCACCTGGTGTTCCCAGGTGGTCTCTCATCCAAGTGCTAACCAGACCCGACCCTGCTTAGCTTCCGAGATCCGACAGAATCAGATGTCACTGTGGTACAGTTGTAGGCATACAAGCATTAACCAGGCTTGGCTTCTGAGCTTAGATGAGATTAGATGCTAGGGTGGTATAGCTGAAGGTTTATCCATAATAATAAAACAAAAACAACAAATAAATAAATAAATAAATAAATACCACCTAGAGATGTCCTATGCCTGCAGCTGTAGCCCTGTGGCATCCGATCCCGTCAGATCTCAGAAGCTAAGCAGGGTCGGGCCTGGTTAGTACCTGGATGGGAGACTGCCTGGGAACACCAGAAGCTGTAGGCTTGGGAGAAGGACCTGACAACCCCCTCCCAAAAATCAATCTGCCATTGAAAACCCTATGAACAACAGAGAAGCACTGACAATAGTGTTTCCGCTGTTGTACAGAGGGTCGCTATGAGTTGGATAAAGACTTGAGGGCACCTAACAACAACAACAACAAGAGATGACCTGGGCATCCACCACTAGGAGACTAAAGAAACAAAGTGTGGTACATTAATGGGAAATAAAAAGAAAAAAAAGACTAGCAAATGCAATCATGCAGATGAATCTCAGAAACATGCAGAAAGAAGCTAGAGTACCTATTATATGTTAAGAACTGAGAAAGGTCTGGGCTTTTACCCTACTTGCAAGCTGTTAGCTGGCCACATTTTTAATGATGCTGGTAGAAAACATGGGACTCCTGGGTCAGAGACAAATGAATTTATTATTTACAGTGATAGCAGTGGTCAGAGGATCAGCATTTTCTAGAACTGCCTTCTCAAGCCTAATTCCTATAGGGTGACACGAAGAGGGTCAGGCAGCACATACAGAGGCAGTGGAGAGGGTCCTAAATGTAGCAGAGCTGCATCTTCTATAGCTGGGAGTAAGCGTGCCTGTTTTTTGCTTCCAAAGGAGTCACTATCTCTGTATTCCAAAGCCACTCACTACTCAAACATCCTTGAAGAGTTTACAACAAAATCCATGCATACCTCTGCCAGTGAGATTTGCAGAAATGTGAGCATTCCATCGACAATAGTATTCTAATGCTGTATAATTCCACACATATATGAATTCTAGAAGTGCCAAGCCGTTTATGGCTGGAAAAAAAACTAGAACTATTTCCTCTGGTGGTAGTGGGAGAGACCATCATGACAGGGAATTTTCTGACAGAACTTTGGTTTATATAAGCATGTGCATTTGCCAAAATTCAGTGAAAGTACACTTAAGATTTGCTTCATTTTTAGTGAATTTTACATCAAAACAAAAAATTATATAAATAAATATCTAGTGAAAAAAAACTGTAAACAAATACTGAACTGTAGTGAATGAATACACCAGAGTATTTTGAGGGGGAAGGGTACTGTCTGCAATTTTTTTTGAAAAGGACTAAAAGTAAGTTGGATAAATGGATTGATAAAGGGATGAAGTAGGTGGATAATAATGCATAAAGTTAGTATATTGTTGTTAGGTGCCATGGAGTCAGTGTCCGACTCATAGCAACCCTACAATACAACAGGCAAAACAATATTGTTAGTGCTTCTCTGGTATTCATAGGGTTTTCAATAGCTGATTTTTTTTGGGGGGGGGGAGTGGTTTGCCAAGTTCTTCTCCCAAGCCTACAGCACCTGGTGTTCCCAGGCAGTCTCTTAACCAATTACTAACCAGACCCCATCCTGCTTAGCTTCTGAGCTTGACAGGATTGGGCTGCAAGCAAAGTATGTTGTTGTTGTTGTTAGGTGCCGATGAGTTGTGTCCGACTCATAGTGACCCTTATAGAGTTTTCAATGGCAGATTGTTTCTGGATTGCCTTGGGAGTGGGTTGCCATGTCCTTCTCCCATTTTTGTGGTGCTGGGAATCGAACTCAGGACCTCAGAGACTGCAGAGCGGTCCTCTACCAGCTGAGCTAAATCCCAGCCCAAAGTAAGTATAGTGTAATGTTAATGGTAGAATCTAGATGATGTATATGCAAGTGTTCTACGTAAAATTACTTCAACTTTGGTGTTTGTTTGAAAACATTTATGATTAAAATATTGAAGAAATAAGTGAAAGTGTATAAGAATAAGAAGAAAAGACTGATGAACATTAAAACATAATCTTTGAAAAACCATCAAAGAAAAAGAAACTGATGGAGATGACTACATAAAGATTTTTAAAATCATTGGTATATAGTCAAAATGCACAGCCTCCTACCAATGCATGAATGTACAAAATGAAAAGACATATCATGGAAAACATATAACATGTATGTCTGACAGTTGAATTATTTAAAGAATTCTCATAAATAAAAGAAAAAGATTAATACCAATAGAGAAAATTGGTAAGAGTTATAAGTAGGAAAATCATAAAAGAGGCATAGAGTTTGATATGGTGGCACACATCTCTAATCCTTATATTCAGGAGAAAGGCAGGAAGATCACAAGTTCAAGGCCAGCCTGAGCTGGTAAGGTCCTGTCTCAAAATACAAAAACACAGCATAAAAAGGAATAAAAAATTGAGCCAGGTGCGGTGGTGCCCACCTATAATCCCAGCAGCTCGGGAGGCAAGGATCGCAAGTTCAAAATCAG
The DNA here is from genome assembly GCA_007922755.1 of Pedetes capensis. NCBI lineage: Eukaryota > Metazoa > Chordata > Mammalia > Rodentia > Pedetidae > Pedetes > Pedetes capensis. Next base: position 80,236 of record VMDO01007267.1, read on the forward strand.
AGGCAGTCTGTGTAACTTAGCAAGACCCTGTCTCAAAAAGTAAAAAAACAAAACAAAAAAACGCTGGGGGTGCAGCTCAGTGGTGCAGCACTTGCAGAGCATGCAAGCGCAAGGCCCTGGGTTCAACCCCAAGTACAGCCAAAAAAAAAAAAAAAGGAATAAAAAATTAATAAGCTAAAAAGAAAAATGTGAAGCATCACTAGTAATCAAAGAAATGCAAACCAAAATATCAGTAAGATGCCATTCTTTCCTACATATTTGGTAAAGGCATTTTAAATGCTCATACCCAAACTTGGTGTGGATATAAGGCTGATTGAACTAGCCAGACAGCATGAGTATGAATCCAGCTCTTCCACTTACCAAACTGAGTGAACTTGAGCAAGCTACTTAACCTCTCAGTGTCTCAATGACCTCATATATAATATCAGAAAACTAATAGTATCTATTAAGTTAATGCATTACCTATCAATGGTGTATCTGGGCACAAAAAATATGGTGACAGTCCAATCCCCTCTTCTAGTCCTCTAAAAAATCCTTAGTATGAAGATTTTGGAGCAGATCAGAGAACAAAATTAACAGAGTCTGAACTCTGAACTCAATCACGGGGTGGGGGGTGGACAGGACTCTATTCGACGGCAAAAAAATTTTTAAAAACCCTCAGATATTCTTTAGATAAATTTAGATAAATTTAGATAAAGAATTTAGATAAATTCTTTAGTTAATTTGTTATATAAAGAACACCTGATTTCCCTATAGGTGAACATATAGCTAACTTATTTAAGGGCTCTAAATGTAAAACTGTTGTATTATTATTTTTTAGAAGACATAAACAAGATAGAACAAAAATCACCAAAAACATTTCAGCAAAAGGTTTTCCCACCTTTATGGCAAGTTTTTGTTGTTGTTGTTGATGTTGGTTGTTTGGTAGGCTTTTTTTAATACAATGAAATAAAAGGAGAAGATTTTTAAGACTGGGTTTAAAAAAAATAAATTTAGCAAGATCTCAGACCTGCAGCAATGCTGGGACCGTTTCCAGGATCACCTTTTCCCTTTCAAACATAGCAGCTCTGTATCTGACAGTGCCTGCTTCCTACATAACTCTGGCTGGCTGTGAACCTCGCTGGACAACCTCAGCATTAACTCCCACATAGGAGCACAGACATCTGCCTTTCCTGCCAATGTCTGGACATTTATAAAACTCTGCTTACAACTACACTTTCCTCCTTTTCTACATGTCCATGACACAATTTCCCCTCAGTTGTGATTTTTAGAATTAGTCTGCTCCAATTATAAAATGTCAGCTTAATACCTGATCTGGCCCTGCCCCCTGACATAGACTAGCCTAGGGGCTCCTAGAACTTCAAGCTGGAAGCCAGATGTGGGCTCCCTTTGAGAGTCCTCCTTCAGACCCTAAGCAACCCAGATCCTCCCAGGCCTGTGGGTTGTTATTGTTAGATGCGTTGAGTCAGGTCCAGTGGGAGAGATGGTAGAAAAAAACACAGGACAGAAATCTTCTAACCTAGGGATGCCAGTTGATAATTGATGTTATCTCTGGTCTCTGTTGTGGTTCATTTGTGTGCTTCTTATACTGGTGAGAGGTTTGTGAGGTTTTCTGGGATAGTGTTCATTATCCTTTAAAGTACTCTCATCGGTGAGAAACTCCCCAGTTGTGTTACCCTATAACTCTTCCCCTCTGTTTTAATCTTTCCTCCTAGGAAAGCCAAGAGAATTGCAGCGTCTCTCTTCCACACCTGCCTGGAAGAATTGAATAAGATTGGGTGGGATGGTTTCCATCCTCTTTCCAGCATCCCACAGCTCTGCATACATAGGTGACCCATGTGGGCCTCTCTAGGCCAGAAGAAATACCAGTCAGATCCCCCCACCCTGTTGTTGTTAGGTGGTGTCAAGTCAGGTCCCACTCACAGCAACCCTCACAGGGCTCAATGGCTGATTGTTTCGGGATTACTTTGGGGGTAGATTGCCACATCCTTCTTCTGTTTTTGCAATGCTGGGGATCGAACCTGGGTCCTCAGAGAGTGTGAGTGGCACTCTACCAGCTGAGCTAAATCCCAGCCCAAGTGTTGGGCAGGCTGTCCTGGAATTCTTGATCCTCCTGCCTTATCTTCTCCAGCTCCTTGAACTCTAGTGCCCCCTAAAGAACTCTAGTTGGCCTTTCTCCTGGAAGATACTAGGATGGGTCTGTGAGTAGAGTAATAGCCATAGGGCAGTCCTTCTTTCTTGGGGGCTACCTCTGCCTCTAAGAATGATCCTCCAAGAGTCCCCTCACCTCAGAGGCCTTAAGAAAGAGAAAGTTCCCTGAGTCTCTCCAGGGGAAGCAGGTTTGCAGGTAGATTCAGTAGCCCCTTAGGTAGCCTCCAGGGAAAGGTGTAGCCCCAGTCATTGGTGGTCTGTGGGGTAATTAGCACTTTTTATTTTGAGCTTTGGGCCTAAACTGTAAGTCAAAATCCTACGAAACACCTCATTTTATATTAATATATGACATGTATATTCTCCCAGAAATTTGGATAAAAGAGTATAATTAAATCATTATATAGTCTTTACCTACATGAGAAGAGCTACTCACAATTGCATATAGGAGGTGGGATAGCTATATCTTCATTGCAAATAAGGGTAAGCAGTATTATTAAGATACTGAATCAGACACTTAGGCCTCACACTGCTAATGATATTGATTGCTAAATTTGCCCTACATTGCCAACTAAAAAGTCAAGGTCATCCCAGTTACTTCGGAGGCCAAGGCAGGAGGATCATAAGTTTGGGGCCAGAGGCAGCCTGTGCAACTTAGTGAGACTCTGTCTCAATTTTTTGAAAAACGTGGGAGTACAGGGGCTGGGCGTACAGCTCAGTGGCACAGCATTTGCCTAGCATGTACAAAGCCCTGGGTTCAATGCCCCTAGTACTGGAGCTGGGAAGCAAGTTCATGTAGGATATCAAGCTCAGGCAGGTATGCCCCTAGAGAAATAGTAGAGCCTTCCCTTGATCTGACCATCAGACACCAGACCTCCAAATTTATTTTGGTGATGTGGAGGAGATTTTAAAAAGAGAGCAGAGAATGCCATTTGGTTAGAAATGAACAATTGTCACAAGTCTCATTGGCAATGGGAGATGATTTCCCCCAAGAAGCACCATCATCTTTTTCAGTACTAAAGCTCCTTTTTTTCTTGTTCTTTGGAATGAGTAATCATAAACATCTACACAGTTCTAAACAAAGTATACAAAACACATCATACTCTCCTTACTCAGGGTCATCAGTACAAATCCCATTTGTGTTCAAGGATATAATACAGTGATACACTCAAAAGCCATTTGATATGAGCAGGCCTTTTACCCCATACACTAAGTAATCCCCCAATTCACCACTTTTTGGATCATTTTTATTTTCTAAATTTTCCTAGGAGCACTTATTTCCTAGGAGCTCATTCCTGCAGTCTTTCCATTAGAAGTCATTCTAATATGATGCTTCTGGTCTTTGGACTTAGAAACCAGAAAGCCTCACTCATTTTAACTGCATGAGAACCAAGTGTAAATAGGCAATGAGAATGGTCTGAGCAGATCTCCAAGACACAAAGTGTCTTCAATGTGTGTGGCATCTAGGCTCACTGCCCAGGGGCCATTTGTGGGTTTGTTTGTTTGTTTTTTGATTCTTGCTATGTTTAGGATAGGCAAGATTACCAGACACCTGAGTTTCAAGTAGTGCGTAACTAATACTTAACAAATACTTATTTTTAGTCACAGCTTATGGTTGGGAAAGCTGGGCATTGAACAGGGAGACAGGAGAATTGATGCTTTTGAATTATGGTGCTGGAGATTAATATTGAATATACCATGGGCTGCCAAAAGAACCAATAGATCTCTCCTAGAAGAAGTGCAACCAGAGTGCTCCTTGGAAGCAAGGATGGCTAGACCGTGTCTTACATATTTCGGACATGTAATCAGGAGGGACCAATCCCTGGAGAAAGACATCATGTTTGGGAGAGTGGCAGGTCAGCAAAAAAAAGGAAAACCCTACACCAGATGATTGACAGTGTGTCTGCAACAATGGACTTAAACATAAATAAGATCATGTGCCTGGCATAGAATCAAGGAGTGTTTCATTCTGCTGTGCATAGGGTCACTATGAGTCAGTCCTGACTCAAAATCACCTAACAACAACAATACTTAACTATTGCTTCTAGATAGCAGTTAGATACAGAGAGGAAGCATTAATTCTCATATCTCTAGGTCATTATTTCAAGAAAAATCTATCAAGAGTTGAAAAAGTTGGTGTATCTTTGAAAATGTCTTCATGCTACCAAGGACTCAGTTACTTACTTACCTGGCACATATCTTGAAATTAATTCCTAAAGCTATTTATACTACATGGACTGTCCCTGGAGTCACACTTTAAAGGATGCTATTTCCAGCATGAGCTCAGTCATTCAGGGTGGTATCCTGGGGCTTTCAGTTCAAAAAAATCAAATTAGTACAGCTGGGCTGATTACCAAAAGCCATTAGAAGACTTTGGTTCTGTTTATAACAGCTCCCTCCTCTCTCGCACTCTTCCTGCCTTGGAACAGTGAATGTTCAGCATGAGAGCCTTTTTCTGAATTGCCTTTGGCACTGGCTGTAGGCAGGCGAGCATGCAGTTAGAAACTCATCCAGAATCAAAGTTACGTGACAACAGTGATCTTGACTGCAAAAGTCAAAAGTGGAGTTCCTTTTTTGGCAAAAAAATCTTTTCCACTGACCTATATCAAGGATTTCACTTATGTTGGGAGGGGGCTCTTGATAGCCTCATATCAATATAGGTTAAAATATAGGCCTCAAGATAATAAAAATATCACTAAAGTCTTTATGTTAAATTATTAAAATAAATTTTCTATGTAGATTTGTCCCCCCTCCAAATTCATATGTTGAAATCATAAACCCCAGTATCTCAGAATGTCATTGCATTTAGATATAGGGTCTTTGAGGAGGTACTTAAGTCAAAATGAGGTCATTAGAGTGGGCCCTAATCCAGTGTTACAGGTATCCTTTTAAGAAGAAGAAAGTAGGACAAACACTAGAGGGGTGACTATGTAAAGACACAGAAAGAATATAGTCAAGGAGAGAGGACTAATACATCCAAGAAGAGAGAGCATCCAAGGAAAGATGTTGGACTTCTGTCCTGCAGAACTGAGAGGAAATGAATTTCTGTTGTGTAAGCCATCTGTCTGTGGCACTTTGTCATGGCAGTCATAGCAAACTAATACAAGGTTTCACTGGTTGAAAATCCATTTAAAACACCAAAGAGATACAACAGAACACATAACTATACGTAGCAACAGTAGTACCAAGGATAGTTTTTGAGTTATAATTTGAGAGTATCATTTTGTTCTGCACGTGGACCTGTTGAGATATCTGTTATGTGTAGAATTTAGAGACAGAAGTGTCTGGCCCCCAATAAACAACAAGTCATTGTTCAAAAGTGTCCTTTGTTCAATTGTAAACATAAAACATTTTCTTCATTCTGAACTTTTTTTTCATCTTCTAGAGCCCAATGAGCTCATTTTAATTCCAGGCTTCATGTTCTTTGTGGTTCCTTCACAGGCTGTGTCAGCAAAGGTAACAATCTCCCACTACACTGGAACAAAATAGCTGTCCGTGCCATCTCCTGTATCCCTTTATCCTCCAGCCAAAGGAGAGACCAACCGTGAAAGATGTACACCTCATCAGGTGGTGCCTTTCAGTATCCTGTGGCTTATCATCTTACTGGCTTTAACTTAGTCTACTAAGAAATAATCAACCATTAGTGAGAGTCCTTTACTTACAAAAAGCCTAAAATTCATGAGCATCCAAAAATGTAACTTCTGAAGAACATAAAGAAGAGAAACTCAAGTTTTAAAAAATAAATTGTTGACACTATGTGAAGACCAAAGCAGCTGTGTACTTGTCTTAAAATTCTGGCAATAGAATGTGAATTGTCATGCTGTGAGACTAGGGAACCATCAATATGTATTTGCTCCAAGAAAAGGATGGTTCTCACCTGTGGGTGCACATTAGTTTCCTAAGGGATGTTTAGGGATTTTTAATGACTTTCATTCACAGAAAGCCTGAATTACTTGATGTGGGGTAGGGTGCATTCCTTGGTATTCCTAAAATATATCAGGAATTTAAGGATGAGTAATTAATGAGGGAAAAGGGAGACACAGAGAGGAAAAGTTAGTGCAAAAGAGATCATTCGAGAGAGGTTAGGAGATGTTGTTTTTAGGTTCTGTCAAATTGGGAATGACTCATAGCGACCTTATGTACAACAAAGAAAATATTACCTGATTCTGTTCCAAGCAAATGATTTTATTTATGTTTAAGCCCATTATTGCAGACACTGTGTCAATCCATCTAGTTGAGGATTTTCCTTTTTTCTGTTGACCTGCCACTCACTCAATTATGATATCCTTCTCCAGGGATTGGTCCCTCGTGTTGACATGTCAAAGATACATACAATGCAGTCTAGCAATTCTTGCTTCCAAGGAGCACTCTGGTTGTTCTAAGATGGATCTGCTGGTCCTTTTGGCAGTCCATGGTATATTCAATATTCTTCTCTAGCACCATAATTGAAAAACATCGATTCCTCTCCATTCTCCCTTATTCAGTGTCCAGATTTCACACTCATATAATATGACTGAAAATACCATGGCATGAATCAGGCACATCTTCATCTTCAATGTGATGTCTTTAATTTTCAATACTCTAAAGAAATATTTTGCCACAGCTTTTCCCAATGCAATGCATATTGACTTATTGGCTACTATTTCCATGGATATTGATTGTAGGACCAAGTAAAGCAAAATTGTGGACAATCTCAATCTTCTTCCATTTATCATGAAGTAGCTTACTGACCCAGTTGTAAGAAATTTTGTTTTGTTGATGTTGAGACTCAATTCATATCTTCTTTTGATGTTTCCCACGTTGTTTAATATTTTCCCTGGAGAATGCTGCACTATTGTCACTCAAGACTTGAATTTTTCCTTCAACTCCTTAAGCTTGAGAAAAACAGAACATGTTCTTCCCTTTTGGTTTTCTGTGTACAGCTCTTTGCTCATATCCTTAAAAATATTTGATTTTGTCTTCTCAAGCTGCCCTTTGAAATCATCTGTTTAGTTCTTTAGCTTCATCATGTCTTCTTTCTACTTTAGCTGCCCAACATTCAAGGACAGTTTTCAAGTCTATTTTGACATATAATTTGGTCTTTTCTTTTTTTCCTGTCTTTTTAATAAACTTTTGCTTTCCTCATGAATGATGTCTTTGATGTTATGCCACAATTCATCTGATCTTTGATCATTCCTGACTAATGCATTAAATCTGTTCTTAAGGTGGTATGTGAACTCAGGTAGAATATACTCAAGGTCATACCTTGAGTCTCATACACTTGTTCTAATTTTCTTCAGTTTCTTTTTGAACCCACATATGAGCAGTTGATAGTCTGATCCACAATCAGTACCTGGTCTTGTTCTGATACTTGATATTGAGCTTTTCCATCATCTCTTTCCCCAAATGTAGTCAATTGTTTCTTGTATGTTCCATCTGGTGAATTCCATGTGTATAGTCATTTATGTTGGAGAAAAAAACATATTTGCAATGAAAAGGTCATTGGTCTGACAAAATTCCACTATGCAATCTCCAGCATCATTTCTGTCACCAAGGCCATATTTTCTAACTATTTAGCCTTCTTCTTTGTTTCCAATTATTGCATTCCAGTCACCAGTAATTATCAGCACATTCTGATTACATGTTCAATCTATTTCAGATTACAGAAGCTGGTAAAAATCTTTCCTATCTTCATTTGTGGCTTTAGTGGAGGATGCAAAAATTTGAATAATAGTCATATTAACTGGCATTCCTTGTAGGCATATGGATATTATTCTATCACTGATAGCACTGTATTTTTGGACAGACCTTGTGATGTCTGTTTTGATGACAGACCTTTTTTGATGATGAATGCAACTTCGTTTCTCTTCAATTTGTCATTTCCAGCATAGTAGACCATATGATTTTCAGATTCACAATGGCCCATGCTAGTTCATTTTAGCTCACTGATGCCTAGAATTTCAATGTTCATGTGCTCCATTTCCATTTTGATGAGTTCTAATTTTCCTAGATTCATACCACATACATTCCACATTCTAATTATTCATGGATATTTACAGTTGTTCTCCCTTATTTTGATTTGTGGCACATTAGCAAATGGAGGTCCTTGGAGCTTTACTCCATTTCTGTCATTAAAGTTGGCTCTACTTTGAGGAGGCAACTCTTCCCCAGTAGTCTTTTGAGTGCCTTCCAAACTGGGGGGCTGATTTCCCAGCACTATATCTGACAGTGTTTCTCTGCTATTCATAGGGTTTTCAACAGCTAATTGTTTCAGAAGTGGGCTGCCAGGTCCTATTTCCTAGTCTGTCTTAGTCTGGAAGCTCAACTGAAACCTGCCCACCATGGATGACCCTGATGGTATCTGTAATACGGGTAGCATAGCTTTTAGCATCACAGCAACATTCAAGCCCCCACAGTATGGGAAACTGGCAGACATGTGGGGGAGGTTGAGAGATATACAGAGGAAAAAGGGCATTGGTTTATTTTTTGTTCTTAACTACTATGTACAGACATGCAGGACCCACTGTTTCCTTTGAAAGCAAAATTTGGAATAAATTAGGTTTGATTGTAGTTAAGAGCATCATATTAAGGTCTTGGAAAAACAACTCAAATTGTTGTGTTGCCAAATGGATGTTATCTTTAACTATGGCATCACTATGAGACAGCTTATAAATTACAGGGTACAATGAGTTATTTTGATGAGATTATGGGTGCTTTAAATTGCTTACTCAGACAGGGATAATAAAAGAACACAGCCATGTATGTTTGTAGTTTCTATTGAAAAAGCTCTTAAGGATGATCAGGATGAAATTAATGGTGATTGCATCTTTAAGGCGTGTTTGGTTTATGATGAAGTTGGAACCACCTCAATCTGAGAAGCTCCACTGAGATGTCAAAGTCAGCAAGATTCTACCTAGAAGTAACCAGTGATCTAGTCTTTAACTGCAGCCAAGTTTCCCTTTTATTCTTTCTAGTCAGTAGACTCAGTTTAGATCTTGGTGAGTTCCTTAAGTGACAAATACATGAAAACTAAGACGGGATATTATACCAAGGACTCCTCATTACTTGCTATTGTAAATTAATTTTATTTTTCACTCACAATTCTAATTATTAACAAGAATAACTTGATGAAAACAGCATTGTGGCAATACAGTGCTTACCAACAGGGATAGTAACCCTGCATAGAGAAGCTAGCTGAGATGATGTTGAAATTACCATGTACCTCCTGTGTTAGCCAACTACAATTGTTGTTGTTAGGTGCTGTCAAGATGATGTCCAACTCATAGCGACCCTATGTAAAACAGGCAAAACACTATTGTCAGTGCTTCTCTGCTATTCGTAGGGTTTTCAATGGCAGATTATTTTGGGGGAGTGGGTTCCAGGGTTCTCCCAAGCCTACAGCACCTGCTGTTCCCAGGTGGTCTCCCATCCAATTACTAACCAGGCCCGACCCTGCTTAGCTTCCAATATCTGACGAGATTGGATGTCACGGTGGTATAGCTGTAGGCTACGTCAAATGCAATAAGGATCTCTTTATAAAGCTGTCATCAACTGCAATAAGGATCTCTTTATAAAGCTGTTAAATAAAAACACATCATCAAGGAAACCACAGTTCTTCTATCTCCCTCTTTCCCCATCCAAATTTCTTGTAAAGGCTCTGAAATCAGTATTCTTCAAGAGGAACTAATTTCTTCTTACTCTAAAGTAAAATGCTGGCTCTTCCTAAATTCTTGACTTCAATTAACAGTATGTTATTGTTGTTGTTGTTAGGTGCCATTCAGTCAAGTCCAACTCATAGTAGCCCTATGCACAACAGAATGAAACACTCCTTAATTCTGTGCCAGGCACACAATCATTTTTATGTTTAAGCCCATTGTTGCAGACACTGTATATCAATCCATCTAGTTGAGATGGATTTTTATTGACCTGCTACTCTCCCAACATGATGTTCTTTTCCAAGGATTAGTCCCTCCTGATAACATATCAAAAATATGTAAGATACAGTCTAGCCATCTTTGCTTCTAGTTGCATTTCTTTTAGATGGATCATTTGGTTCTTTTGGCAGTCCATTGTATACTGAATATTCATCCCCACCACCATAATTCAGAAGCATCAAGTCTTCTCCTGTATCCCTTATTCAGTGTCTAGCTTTCACAACCATGTGATGTGACTGAAAATACCATGGCATGAATCAAGATCACCTTCATCTTCAATGTGAAATCTTTACTTTTTAACACTTTAAAGAGGTCTTTTGCAATTCATCTTTTGATTTCTTGGATGCCACTTTTACGGGTGTGGTATGTAGAACCAAGTAAAGCAAAATCTTGGAGAACTTCAATCTTTTCGCTATTTACCATGAAGTTGCTTACTGATCCAGTTGTAAGAATTTTTGTTTTCTTGATGTTGATGTGCAATCCACACTGAAGTCTTTGTTCTTTGATCTTCATCAGTCAATGTTTCAAATCCTCTTCATTTTCAGTAAGCAGAGTTGTGTCATTTGCATAACTCAGATTGTTCATGAGTCTTCCTCCAATCTTGATGCTTCATTCTTCTTAATAAAGTCCACCTTCTCGGATTATGTGCTCAGCATAGAGATTGAAGAGGTATGGTGAAAGGATACAGCCCTGACACATACCTTTCTTGACTTTAAATCAGGCAGTGTTTCCTTATTCTGTTCTAACAACTGCCTCCTTGTCCATGCACAGATTCCTCATGCGTACAATTAGGTGCTCTGGGATTCCCATTCTTTGCAATGTTATCCATAACTCATTATGATCCACACAGTCAAGTGCCTTTGTGTAATGGAAGGCATGGCTGGATGGCTGGAGAAAATCAATGGAAAAGAGGCTGGGGAAGACTTCAGCCCTTGGAAGCTCTCTGAATTCAAAAGCCCCCTCCCTTTTGTCACCTCTGACATTGGGCATAGACCCTGCATATGTGCAGATATGACACAGCTCTGCTATGTACAGTGAAGAGAACATGCTAACATAAATAATAAATAACCCTTCCCTGGCTCACAAGAAAATATACTTCAACCTCCTTTTCTCCTCACTCATTAGAGTGATTCATGTTATGATAAGAGCCTAATAAAAAGAGCTGGAGATACTCTGTCAGACGGCAGTGCACCTGAAGGCACTGGCCCCCACTTCAGTCTCTCTGATACTCTTTGTGTGCAGAGTAATGTTTTCTGTACCTGCTGACCCCAGGGCTGTTGGACAGTCAGGACAAGTGGTGTCCAATGTGGGGCCCAAGAGTCAGTGGGGACAGGAATTGATTGTCCCTGAGAACTTGGTCAGTAGCCACTCCAGGAACGTGAGTAAAGCAATAAAGCCCTCCTCCTTGCGGTTAGCAATCTCCATTCCTTTGCCTGAAAGATAAATCAGACCAGGTGTTTCTCTTTCTCTCTTATACTTTTTCTCTTCCTCCTACTCCTAGACTCCCCTGTGGCGTCTGTGGAGCTGAATGCTCAGCTGAGTCAGCCATTCCTTTCTCTCCCTAATCTCGCACAAACAGATTCTGGCCTAGTCTGTGATAACAGAGGAGCAATTTCAAAGGCTGCTAAAAATAACAATTTTCCCTAAAAATGAGACTAAAATTTCCAGCCTGCACCTTAGGTGGGTTGGATACAACTTTGGACTTTTCACATGCTAAAGCTCTCTGCCTGTCTCAAGAACTTCTCCTCAAACTCCCACTCCACACAGGTCCCACCCAGCCCCATGGTTTCCATGACAACCTTGGCCTTAATCTCAACGCTTCTCTGACTAGCCAAAACAAGTTTTCTTATATTTAATACATTTTTCTTATTTCCATTTGGACAGCAAAGCCATTTATAAAACCATTTCTCCTTCTGTTCGTTAGCTACTAAAGAAAAACTTCACCTAAAACTTATTTAATGCCATGACAAAAATAATAAAACTGACTAATAATATATCTAAATACAAACTTACAAAAAATTTAAAAATTGTACTCTCATTTTTATTATTGTAATTGTTGATTTAATGTAATTGGTTTTATATTATCTATCACTCTGATAAATTATGTCTATGCTTTTCTCCTCCCCTGGTCCAGAAAAACAAACAAACAAACAAACAGCTGGCCCTGCAAGATTTTGTCTCAAGGCGAAAGACATAAACATTCAATGGTTAACTTTAATCTGTTGTTGTTGTTAGGTGCCGTCGAGTCGGTATCCGACTCATAGCGACCCTCTGTACAACAGGGGAAACACTATTGTCAGTGCTTCTCTGCTGTGCATAGGGTTTTCAATGGCAGATTGATTTTTGGGAGGGGTTTGCCAGGTCCTTCTCCCAAGCCTGCAGCACCTGGTGTTCCCAGGCGGTCTCCCATCCAGGTACT
>VMDO01007268.1:0-30155 GCA_007922755.1 Pedetes capensis
GTTCTCTCCTGACTACATGTCCGAAATATGTAAGACGCAGTCTGGCCATTTTTGCTTCCAAGGAGCACTCTGGTTGTACTTCTTCTAGGACACATCTGTTGGTTCTTTTGGCAGTCCATGCTACGTTCAATAGACGTCTCCAGCACCACAATTCAAAAGCATCAATTCTTTTTCTGTCTCTCTTGTTCAATGTCCAGCTTTCACAACCATATGATGCCACTGAAAATACCATGGCATGAGTCAGACGCACCTTCGTCTTCAATGTGACATCTTTGCTTTTCAATACTCTAAAGAGATCTTATGCCATTTTATATAAGGAACTCACGCATCTGTGGATTTGGCCACTGATGGGATTTTAGAACCCACCCCCCATGAACACCAAAGGACTGGGTCCCTTCATATTGACAGCAAGCCCTGTGAAAGCAGACCCTTATAGCCCCCCTTGGAGGCCACTGGCTGGCTGAAGGGCAGGGGAAGGGCAGGAGAAGAGCCCCTCCTATAGGACAGGATGTGGGAGTCTGGAGTCCCGAGATACTGGAGCTGCTCAGAGCTGTAAAGCGTGTGGATGGTGGAGCTGTGGTCTTAGCCCAAACAGCTGGATTCCAGACTTCCCTGTCTTGGGTCCTGCATCCTTTCCTGCTGCTTTGGCCAAGTTGCTCCCATTGCCTGGGTGCCCTGTCTCCTGGTCTCCTGGTCTCCAGCTGGCCCCACCCACCCAGGCTTCTCTCCATTCAGCCACAATGGTGGCAACACAGCACCGAGTAGCAGCAGTCATTCACCCCTGCTGCCATCATGGAATCATGGTGGAAGCCAAGCTATGGCATTTATAGGAAATACTGTGACCTTGTGGGCCATCTGAGGGCCTGAGCCCTGCTCTCTCCTAGGAGCAGCACTCTACCAATTGAGTTAAAACCCAGCCCCTTGTTATGATATATATCTATATCTATATTTATCTATCTATATACACACACATATATATGTATATTTATACACATATATATATATATACACACACATACATATGTATATATATATGTGTATATATATATGTATATATATATATACATATGTATGTGTGTGTATATATATACACACACACATACATATATATGTATGTGTGTGTATATATATAATGTATATATAAGGAGAGAGAAAGAGAGAGAGAGAGAGAGGCAGAGAGAGAGAGAGAGAGAGAGAGAGAGAGAGAGAGAGGAGAGAGAGAGAAAGGTATGAAGGGAACTCAGGATGTTCAGGCTTTGTCTGTTGCTAATTAACTTATTCTAAAAATAATTGTAATAATTCAAAAGTTTCTCTAACCCAAATTAGACCCCTTTAGTAGAATGAGTACCATGCCATATCCACAATTTGGCTCTTGGCACCCTGGGAAGAAACAAAATAGAAAATTCGGAAAGATATCTGCTCTGCCCCAACCATACTGCCCTCCTTGCAGAATCATGCCAACATTTTTCTAGCCTTGGGGTATTGGCTTTTGCTGATCCCTCCACCTGGCACAGGGTACCTGGCACCCAAATCTCTCCCTGACTGGTGTCTGGACCTGTAGACCTCAGGTCAAATGTCTTGAATATTCTTGGCTAACATTCTTCCCCATCTCATTTTCCTCTGCATTGCAATGTGTTGTTGTTGTTAAGTGCCATGGAGTCAGGGTCCAACTCATAGCAACCCTCATAGGGTTTTCCATGGCTGATTGTTTCAGGATTGCTTTGGGAGTGGACTGCCATGTCTTTCTCCCATTTCTGTGGTGCTGGGGATCAAATGCAGGTCCTTTGAGAGTGTGGAGCAGTGCTCTATCAACTGAGCCAAATCCCAGCCCTTGCATTGCAATAGTCCCCTCCTATCCACAGACAATACCTTCCAAGAGCACTGGTGGCCGCCTGAAACAACAGGTAGCACTAAACCCCATATATACACTATATTTTTTTGCCCTTGGGGCTGGAGTTTAGCTCAGGTGATAGAATGCTGCTCTGTACTCTCTGAGGCCCTGGGTTCAATCCCCAGCACCTCAAAAAGAGGAGAAGGATGTGGCAATCCAATCCCAAAGCAATCCCAAAAAAACCATTGAAAACCCTATGAATAGCAGAGAAGCACTGACATAGTGCTAGGCATGGCACACTGTTGGGAAGTATTTCATCCTGTTATACATAGGGTCATTATGAGTCGGACCTGACTTAACAGCACCTAACAACACACGACATTTTTTTTTTCCTATACATATACACCTAGGCATACTTATCTATCTTCTTTCACATTAGGAAGGCACTTTATGGCTTCTCTTTGGCAAATCCAAATGGCCAGTATCACCACTGTTGTGGTTTGGGGCTGTTCTTAAGTAAAATGGGGATTATTTGAACACAAGCACTGTGACCTCACCATAGTCAACCTGATAACTGAGAATGCTACTGAGCAATTAATGGGTGGGTGGCATATACACTGTGGATACACTGGCCATAGGGATGATTCTTGTCCCGGGCAGGATGAAGTAGGGTGGTGTAAGAATTTCTCATGCTACAAAGAATAGCATGCAATTTAAAAGTTAAGAAATTATTTTATTTCTGGAATTTTCCATTGAATATTTTTAGACAGTGGTTGACTGAGGATAACTAGAACTGCCAAAAGCAAAACTGTGGATGGAGGGGGCAGGCGGACTACTGTACTTTGTTTCATTTTCTTCCTAATACTTATTTCTCTCTGAAATCTTCCTGTTTGTTTATTTATTTTTTGTTGATTATGTGTCTTCCCATTGAATGTAAGTTTCATGAGAGTAGAGAGCTGGTTTTCCTTTCTGCCTATGTTTCCCCAGATCCTAGAGGGTACCTGGCACAGCAGCTGCTAAGTTCACAGGATGTTGAAATGGCGCCTTCTGTGCAATAATTGTGCTCCCCAAAAGGTGTGCATTCCTCAGAAATTTGTAAACTGAACCATGAACTAAACTGATCACAAGTAGGGAGTCAAACTGCCCTGACCCCCAAACTCTTGGCTTATTTAAAGGAAAAAAATCAACATTAAAAGGAGTGCTTATGATAAAGGCATTAACAATGACTTAACAGTGTTCAAAAGTGTTTATTTCCTGCCCCAGAGCCCCAGGGAGATGTAGGTCCCTCTAATCTGTCTCAAGTTAGAGTCCTAGTCCTTTTTCTATTGCTATCACTGAGTGTCAAAGACTGCTAATTTGTAAGGAACAGAGGCTTATTTAGTTCATGGTTCTAGAGGCTAAGAAGTCTAATACCCAGTTGTTTATATCTGGTGAGGGCTTCTTGCTGCACCATGACATAGGAGAGGGCATCACTTAGTGGGTCAGCAGATCTGCCAGAGAAAGCTTGCTTTTTTTTTTAAATAACAAAGCCACTTCTTCAATAACCCATTAAACCATGAATTCATTGAACAATGAATGGATTCATCCTTTCATGAGGCCAGAACCTTTATGACCCAATCATCTCCCAGAGGTTCTACTTCTCCACACTGCTGCCTCCTATAGTGACTGTATTGCCCCATTTTGTGTTTCTATAACATAATACCTGGCACTGGGTACTACATAAAGAAAAGAAGTTTTTAAAGCTCATCATGCTGGGGATTTGGGAATATGGCACTAATAAGTACTAGGTCCTAGGGAGGACCTTCTGGCTACATCACAACATAGGGCATGACATCATGGTGGGAGTGTGTCTGGGAGGGAGAGATCACATGAGACAGGAAGCAGGAATTCAGGAGACAGGAAGAGGAATTCAGAGGAGGCATCAGGTTCCTGTATAGCAACCCATTCTCGTGGGAACTAATCCACTCTGTAAGACTAGCAATACTCTCTTCTGAAGGCAGAGTCCCCATGACCTATTTACCTCCCGTTAGGCTCCTCCCTTAAAGGTCCTACCACCCTAACACCACCCTAATTGGCTCGAAGCTTTAAGCACATGAACCTTTGTAGGACACCCTCAAAATTCATCCAAACCATAGCAGGAAGCAAGTTTCAACATAGGAAATTTGTGGGGGCAGCTGCTATTCAAACCATAGCAGCTGAGGTCCTGAAGAGTTATGGAACAAGGGGAGAGGTGGAAATCACCTGTTGTCCAAGCAAGTAGCAAGGACCTTGTTCATCCTGTCCAAGAGTAAATAAAAGTGTGTCTTGGAGGATTTCTAGGAAGTTTGTCTGTTAGGTACTATTGTCATGTGGATAAGGTTTGGATGTTTGTCAGCGGCACATGTAATTGGAGGCTTGGTCCTTGGGGTGGTCCAATCAGGTGATGGTAGAAACTTGAAGAGGTAAGGCCTAGTGGGAAGTCCTTAGGTCCCTGGGGTGATCCCCTTGTGTGTTAGCTTTTGCACTGTTGTGGTAAAATTCCTGACAGAAGAATTTAAGGGAGGAAAGATGTATTTGGCTCATGGTCCCAGAGGTTCAATCCATAGAAGCAGGGAGTCACGGCAGAGCAACATCAGAGGCCCTGGTGGACTTTTACACCATGGCAACAGGAAACAAAGAGAGTTGGCTAGAGCCAGGCACCTGGGCAAGTCTCTCAAAGACTCCCCCGCCAGTGACCCATTTCCACCAGCTAGGTCCTATCTCCTAAAGTTTCACAGCCTCCCAAAATAGCACCACCACTTGGGGACCTATCATTCAAATATGAGCCTTGGGGGCCATTTTATATCCAAAACATGACGTGTTGAAAGGGATGAAAGTATTTCTTGAGCAGCTCCTCACAAAGGAGCAAGGCCAGCTCCACCACTCTTTCTGCCTCTTGCTTCTGTATTCTCTCCCACTGTGGTGTGACATCATCTGCTGCCCTCACCAGAGACCAGACATAGGTGGCCATGCAATCTTGAACTTCAAACTTCCAAAACTGTGAGCTAAATGAACTTCTTTTCTTCATCAGTAGCCTGACTCAGGTATTTTGTTTTAGTCATGAAAAACTGACTAGGGCAAGTACCTTACTCATGTGGTCCAGGAAATGTCAAGATGAGAAACTAATACAAAGCAGTCTCTGGCCAGGGTTGACCTGTATCTGAGTTACAGGTATGCATAAGGGAGCCCCAGAAGTCTTGTCCTCTCAAAACTTGGTCTTTTATTTGGGAAAGGCCTTCATCTCTGGAGTCTGAGACATATTCCATGGGCCAGAACTATTTCTCATTACATCTCTCCTGTCCCAGATGCAAGAAGACTGGAGGAGTGGGTATTTTTAGCTAGGCCTCGTGCAGAGTGAATAATTCTGGGTTCTGCTAATGAGAAAGAAGGGAGGATGGGTAGGGGATAGGCAGCTAACATTGTACAGGATTAGAAAGCCAGAAACAAAAAGAACATGATGATATGATTAGCTACATAGAAAACATCAAAGACTCTATACTGAAAAATTATTAGAGCCAATAAGTGAGATCAGCATGTACGCTCCTTTATAGGATCTGTATACAAAAAGTAATCTCATTCCTATAGATGGGCAAGCATTGATGGTAGCAGAAACACTGAACTGTCTAAGAATAAATTAAGTAAAATGTACACAAGCCAGAAATGGATAAAATGATAAAAAATTTCCAAGACAAATAAATGGAGAGATCCGTCATGTTCATGGATGGGAAAAAGTCAATAGCGTAAAGGTAAGAGCAGCTAAGGGTTTAACATGCAATAATTCTTCCTCTGTGCAATGCTCAGGGGAATGGTCACCTGTGTGCCATAAACAATGAAGGAATGCTCAGAGTTATTTAATCGTAGAAAGTCAGAAACACCCAGGTTTCCACCAACAAGAAAATGTAAGTAAACTCACTATATTCATTCACTGAAATAAAATACAACCATGAGAAGGAACGAACCCTATAGCCAATGTGCCAACAAGGATTTCTAGACTGGAACATGGAGCTAAAAAGCAAGTCCCAGAAAGAAACACATAGTATTTGTTATTCCACCTGTATAATAAAGATATGCAAAATAGAATTCAGTGCTAGGGATTTACACTTCTGTGCTGAAAGGATCAAGAAATGCGTGAAGGTGATAGGTGCCAAGGTCAAGGTTGCAGGGGCGGTGTGCAAAGAAGGGAGCGGTCTGGGTTCATGCGGAGGAGGAGTGTCACATGTCTTTACATTTTAGATCTTCAGCCCAATGGATTCTCATTGCAGTAGTGTTTCTACCTTTTTTTTGGTAAATATGAACTATTTCAAAGAAAAAATATAAAACACTTAAAACTAAAAAAGCATATCAGGGGAAACTTTTTAATTCTTGTAATCAATTCACAGACTATTTTGCATTTAAAAACCTTGTAAGGATGAACTATTCTAACGCCTCTATTGAATAAATGCAGAAACTCAGGCCAGGAGTGATTTATTGAGTTTTTCCTGGATACATAACTGGTTGAAGCCAAGGTCAAGACTAGAATCCAGGCCTTTCCTTATATAGAACTGTTTTATAAAATGAAAGGTCTCTGTGATTTACTAGTTTTGTAGGTTAGGGCTTCTATTTATTGAACTTCTTAAAACAGGAGGAATGATCTTCCAAATATAGGCAGGAAATAGGCCAAAGGTAGCAAACAAGGGTAAGAAAAAAACAACATGCATTGCCCCGCTCTTCCCTCTGGGGACATTGGGTTAAACCTGTTGACATTTTGGCTCACAGGAGAAATGACAATTCTGAGATTCTATGAGTTGGATTTGAACTCAGAGTCTTTCCTGAGCGTGTTCAGTAAATATATGCAAGTTCCTAACATCTCTGAGCCACATTTTCCCGGGTGCACAGGAAGGGGACTGAACAAGGCACTTTCTAATGTGAATTCCAGACCCAGGAAAGTTTAGTCTCAGGAAGTAAGACTCTGGTTGCAAGGCCTTCAAGGACTGGAATGTTATAGCAGGAAAGATGCTTCCGTTAAAAAAAAAAACAAATCCTCCAAAGTTGATTTGCCGAAGCTGATAAACATCCTTCACATCTGTTCACATAGGAGCACAGTGCCTGATTTTTCTAGGAAAGTCTATTTAGACCCTGACACAGATTGCATTTCTTTTTAAAGCAACAAGAGTGATAAACTATCTTAGTATAAAATCAATAGAAAGCAGTTTAGTGGCCTCTGAAAGTCTTCCAAGCAGCCTTTCCTTTTGGTCTTCTATGCAGGAAAGATCAAATGAGAAGTCACCAGCGTCCTTGCGGGTTTTAGTTATTTGCTACGTAAATCACTGGAAAACATTGAGGAAGCCATTTAGAATGGGAAAAGAGCATTGCTCAGCTTCTAGCACCTCTCACCCCCTATTAAAGAATCGGGGGTGGAGAGGGTCCTCACATTTATACTAGTTGACAACAGTGAGGACCTGGGGGCTATTTTTCTTAAGTACTATGGCATTTGGTAAGGTTTAGAAGGAAAACAGAGAAGCTTGCTCTCGTTGTCTCCCTGGATGCTTTGCTTTCCATCTGTAGTGCAAGCAGCCTGAAATGGCTCATGAAGCCTCTCAAACAGGATTGGCTGCTGCTAGTGTCCGTTATAAAAGAAGATCATGGTTGGAGGGAAGAATTGTGGTAGGAGGCAGAGAATGTGTTCTGCAGGGGTCTAGGCAGGGCCAGGACGGAGACCTGAGAGTTAGGTTCTGTCACAAGAACTTGTTGTTAGGTGCCATGGAGTCGTCTCCAACTCATAGTCGACCCTTATAGGGTTTTCAATGGCTGATTGTTTCGGGATTGCCTCTGGAGTGGATTGCCATGTCCTTCTCCTGTTTTTGTGATGCTGGGAATTGAATTCGGGACCTCAGAGACTGCAGAGCAGTGCTCTACCAAGTGAGCTAAATCCCAGCCCTGTCACAATAACTTACCTGTTTCAAACCATTGGCATTTACATTTCTGCTTGAGAAAGCCTGAAGGTAGATTGTACAAGAGCCACTATCATGGCGGTAGCCAGTAATGGCATTCACTAAATATTTCTGGCTTTCTTCCTTTCTCTCTCTCTCTCTTTCATTCATTCATTCGTTCGTTCATTCATTCATTCCTTCCTCCTCATCCCCCTCCTTGGCTTCCTTCTTTCCTTTCTTTCTTTTCTTTCTTTTCTTCTTTCTTTCTCTCTTTCTTTTGAAACAAGTTCCCACTGTGTCACCCAGCCTGGCCTTGAACTCACCATGCCCCTCCTCCAGCCTCCTGAGTTCTGGGATTACAGATGTGCTCCACCATGCCGAGCTGGTTCCCCCAACCTTTATGCACCTGGTAGAATCAGACGTCCCAGCCTCAGAAGAGCTAAGTGGCACTGTGTGATAACTTGCTTCAGTAAGTGCATTACATTCATCCCTGGTACCCATGAAAGACTGGTTCCACGACCCCCACAGATACCAAAGTCCTCAGGTGCTCAAGCCCCTTTATATAAGATGGCATAGTACTTGCAGATAGTGTGTACACCCTCTTCCCTACACTTCAAATCATCTTCAAGTTACTTATAATGCCTAACGCAATGTAAATGCTAGGTGAATAATTATCATACTGTATTGGCTAAGCCTTCAGCTGTAGCCCTGTGGCATCCGATCCCGTCAGATCTCGGAAGCTAAGCAGGGTCAGGCCTGGTTAGTACCTGGATGGGAGACCGCCTGGGAACACCAGATGCTGTAGGCTTGGGAGAAGGACCTGGCAACCCCCTCCCAAAAGTCAGTCTGCCATTGAAAACCCTATGAACAGCAGAGAAGCACTGACAATAGTGTTTCCCCTGTTGTATAGAGGGTCGCTATGAGTCGGATACTGACTGGACAGCACCTAACAACAACAACAACATTGGCTAAGGAATAATGACATGAAAAAGTTTGTACATGTTTAGTACAGACACAGTTTTTGTTTCTGAACATTTTTGGTGTGCCATTGGAAGAATCACAGATGTGGAACCTGCAGATGTAGAGGGCCATCTGTATGAGAGAAAATTATGCATATAACTCCTGGTGGAATATTGAAAAGGCAATGTGACTTTCCACTTTCTTTCCCTCCCTCTGACATGACATACAGATGGCTGCTCTTTTATCCTAGTTTCCTATGTGGCATCAGTAGGCAGAGACGCTGCCCTACCGGTATGTAGCATGAGTGACCTATACGACTTTGTTTTTGAAGCCACTGAGATCTTGTCCTTTTTGTTACTGCAGCATACACCAACTTATACTAACAGACACATGCTTATTATATGCTTACTATCGGCAGCGAAGACACTAAACACTCCATATGGATCATTTCATGTAATTCTTACGACACTCTTGTAAAATGGACCCTGTAATTATCCTCCTTTCACTGATGAAGCATTGTGGGCACAGAGACATTAAGTAACTGGCCAAAGGTCATGGAGTGGGCATGTGGTAAAGCTAGGATTCCAACTCAGGCAATCTGTCTCCGGAGCTGAAATGAAAACCACAACACTCAGCCGGCCATCTAGGGAAGCTGGGGTGTAGCACGTAGGAAAGAAGAGAGACGTTCTTTAATGTCAATCGTTGGCCACCCCTCCTTCCACATCACTGCCTCAGTGAATAAAGTCATGATATTAATAAAGTCAATAATGCCATGGAAAGAGGCACTGGACTAGCTGGCGGGGAGCTGCTGTACCCCAGGAAGAGCTGCTTGAGGATGTTTTTGGAAGAAATATGGAAAAGAGAAAAATAGATGATAAGAAAGATCTCAGGGCAATTTGGGAGGGAAAATGCCTGATATCAATGTTTTGTTTGGTCCCAAGTTTATCATGTCAGACCCTTTGCAGGCTTAGGAACTAAATGATAATTAAGCACCATCCCTGTGTCTCTCAGAGTGTGGCAGATGAATGCATTATTGAGTATGCTCAGTGCTAGGTGCAGGGTGTGTGGGCTACTAACAGGGTGCAGGGGACATCAGAGAGCACTGTGGATGGCCTGGGTGTCCAGGAAGGCTCGATGGGGCCGTTGAAGCCAAGGAATGTCCTCCAAGCACCCGGAGATCTCCCTCAATAACTTGACATAAATCTGTTCCCAGGGATTTGTCTAAACTCTCCCTGAAGCTCACTGTATTTTTAGTCCTTACTACTTCTTGCATAAAGAAGAGTCATTTAAAATAGGGCTTCCTTTAATTTATCCTAGAACACCCTCTCTTAAGTTCTTAGTATTTTTGAATTTCACGAGACGCCGCTGTGTCTCCTTTGCATAGCTTCATGATTTTTGTAGATTTGCATCCTCCTCCGGATTCTTGGTTGCTGGGCATGAAAGGGGCCCATTTTCTCCTCTTCACATTTTTGAGAAGTTTCTTTAAGAGGAGACCGACCCTCTCCCCTAAACCAAACCTCAAAGTACTCATTTATGGTTTGCCCACACCCCATTTGAGATCTCTGGGGAAAACCCAGAAGGGAAAGAAATCTCCCAACCCTTGACTCAGAAATCTATATTTAAGGCAGTTTTAAATCAGAGGAAGACTCGGGGATTATTCTCTCTCTCTCTCTCTTTTTGCGGTACTTGGGAGCTGAACCTAGGGCCTCACACGTACTTTGCAATTGCTCCACCACTGAGCTGCACCCTCAGTTCACTTTTCATTTTTCATTTTTCTTTTTAAATTTTGAGTCAGGGCCTTGCTAAATTGCACAGGCCACCTCTGCCCTCGAACTCAGATCCTCCTGCTTCAGCCTCCCAAGTCTCTGGGATTATAGGCACGCGCCAGCGCCTCCAACCTAATTATTCTCTTCATCATGAGATTTTTCTTTCCATGTCTGTTTGCAGTTGGGACTCAGTGAAAGGTGACGAGCCCCCTCGTCTAACCTTTGAAAACCCTCTTTCAAAATTGCTTGGTAAAAATAGGCACTTCCCTGGGTCGGAAAAGCGATGATCCTTTGCTAGCTAAGTCTGACTAAACATGTTTTTAGACCCAGTCTTAGAGAATCGATTCATTATCTTAATCGGCAACACAGTACACGAAGATGAGTAGAAACCTACAATTAATTGTCTTATTAACAATGCCTGGGTAGTCGCTTCATTTAATTGGCCATCTCATCATCTGATGCCTTATTTGATTTATTTGCTTACGCCCGCAGCTGTAATACATGTACCTTTCCGATTTCTTACTGCTGATGTGTGGAACGCTCACGGCGCGGCGGTCTCCAGTGACCCGCTGAGGCAGAAATGCATGGCTCTCACATTCAGATGGAGACGACTATTGCACAAGCCCCCGAAACTTGTCATTTGTTTGCCACTGAATCAGTGTGGCAAGGATGAAGCAATTTCTGTAGCTAAATGGAAGGGGTGTGCTATTCCATATGAAAAGGGACCCAAGTGTGGGAAGGAGGTCTTTTTTAATGAGCTGATACAATTTCCTAAGGGCAGCCATGACTCATCGGATGCAGGCGTTACCAGGATCTGCGCTCCAGCTCTCTGACAATTCCCCAGCATGAGCAGCTCACTCTAGGAGCTCATGGTTCACAGGTGAGGGGGCACAGTGCCCCCTAGAGCAGAGTGAAAGGACAGATGAGGTGTAGGGCATTGCGGCTGTAGTGTAGGGATCGTGTTTCTGATAAGGCTCGATTCTTGCAAGGTGTTCATGCTGGGGTGGTGAGCCCTTTCAGTCATTCTGTTGTTGTTGTTAGGTGCCATCGAGTCGTCTCCGACTCATAGAGACCCTTATAGGGTTTTCAATGGCTGATTGTTTCGGGATTGCCACAGGAGTGGATTGCCATGTTCTTCTCCCATGTTTGTGGTGCTGGGAATCGAACTCCAGACCTCAGGGACTGCAGAGTGGTGCTCTACTGACTGAGCTAAATCCCAGCCCCTCAGTCATTCTAGCCAACCCTATTCTCTTGAACAATACTCCATTTAATGACCAAAAAAAAAAATAATAATAATAAATAAAATAAAATAAATAAATAAAAATAAAAAGAATAAAAAAAAATCTTTTGAACCTAGGGTGTTCCACCACTAAGCTGCACCCCCAACCTCCTTTTCAAAATCTTTTATATTTTTGCTTTGGAGATAGGGTCTTGGTAAGTTGCAGGGGTTACCTCTGGCCTTGAACTCATAATCCTCCTGCCTCAACCTCCCAAATTGTTGGGATTAAGGAGTGCACCACTGTGCCTGGCTTAAAAAAAAATTAACATCCTTTAGGCCAATTAGCAAATCCCCTGGCAGAGACTTTTAAGGCCCTCAGAAACCACCCCTGGAATGTGTGTTCATAATTACGGTGCTTCAAATGCTATTGAGGTGCTTTGAAAGTGTACATCACTGATGGCTTCCTTAGACCTCACATTCCGTTGTTTGGGATGAAGTATTTTTACAGTATGCTATGACACAGGCTGGATAGCCCAATTAAAGATGAGCAACTGAGGCTTAAAAATGTCAATGGCTGTCCAGGGTCACCCAGGTAGTTCCAAGCCTGTGCTTCTCATCATGCTACCTATCAACCGACAACATGCGAAGGCTCTGTGAGGAGGTGCTATGGTTTGGATAACGGTGTCCCAAAGGCCCGCGTGTCAAAAGCCTTTGTTCCCAGGGTGAAGCTATTGGGAAGGGCATGGAACTTTTAGGAGGTAGAGGTGGATCCTTAGGTCACTGGGTGCATATCCCCAAAGAGGATATTGGGACCCACCCTGTCCAATCTTCTTTCAGCTCCCTGGCTCATGGTATGAGTGGTTTTGCTCTGTGATAAGATCTCACCCAGATGTGCTGCTTTGACAAAGGCAGAAAGAAAAGGGGCCACTCGATTGTGGATTGGGACCTCCAGATGTGTGAGCCAGAAGAAACCCTTCTCCTTTTTAAGTTAATTACCTCGGGTATTTTATTATAGTCATGGGAAGCTGACTAACAAAATAGGCAGCTTGCAGAATGCTGGTCTCCTTTCTCAACCCTTCTGTCTTTTCCATACTCATCCACAGGGGTGATACTTAGAGCTGGGCAGGCTGAGCAGTGCTCCATCCAGACCACATGAGCAGCGCCCCCTCGAATTGTGGAGGGTGGTGACTGTGACCTTCCACAACATTTCTGTTTGCTGTTCCCTCACCTGCCCAGCAGGAGGCAAAACAACCAACTTCCTTTGTGTTTGAGTTTCTGGATCCTGAAAATATGAAGTATGCAAATGAATATTTACATTGTCACAACCTGGTTCGTTATGGAAAACCTCCCATTTGTGAACATCAGTGGATTTATAGGGTTTATTTGAGTAAAATGAGCCTCTAGGTCCTAGGACATGCCAGGATATAGACCACAGATCCTCTGCCTTCTGGAATAAGTTCATGAGGACCTGGAAGATCCATCAATCCATCAGTTTGGAGGAAATATCCTATGATGAATTGGAGAGGAGGCAACTCGCCTCCATAGACCTCTGCCTTGGACCCTGTTTCTTGGGCTATGGAGGTAAATAAGTGGAAGTTTCGGTTGCCTGCTGCCCATTATCAGATGAAACCTCTCAAAGTGACAGTGAACTTTACCTGGAAAGACAAGATGGAGGAGTTATCTAAACTTTCAGCCCCAGGAAAGGAAAAAAAAAGTCTTTTTCTTGTGGAGTTGAAAATTGAGAATCAAGAGAAATTCGAACCCACAACCCAGGGCTTGGAAACAGAAATGCTTGGAAGAGCAGCGAGCCTGTAGCCCCAGATGGCAAGGAGCTTTGCCCCAAGGGCAGCAGGTCTCCTGCAATGTGGAGACCCTTCCCAGAGCCATCTCGTTTATCCTCCAAACCCTCACCCAACTTGAGAGAAAGTGTGACTGGTCAAATAATTTGCTCAAGGTTACCCAGTTATCAGTAAATTCCCACTTAGTGTCTTGGTCCTCACTTGGTCCCAAGTGCGGTTCTGTACTGCCTCTCTGGAAAATGCAAGGTCAGGATTCACGTCTCCTGTTTGGGACTGAACCTGCCTTGACCTCCATGTTTTTCTGAATGAAAATGGGAGAAACACTCTTCCATCTGCCCCAGGAAAGAACGAACTGTATACCCACAAATCACCATCACACAAATAAGTTTCCTTTTCATTTGTCTGTCCCATAAATTACACAGGGCATCTATTTTGTTTCGGCCATTGGTAAAACCTTCTTAATTTGTAGCTATTTCATTTGTCCTTGGGCAAAGCAGAAGCATAAGATAAATGGGCAACCTGAACCTGATATCCATTGACAGAAAACTCAAGAACTTGCAGAAATACAGCAACGGAATCATGGCAGAGCTACACGTGAACACTCTCTTTGAAAAAGAGACCTGGCATGTGACACTCGAGTTAGCTGGCGACACATTGGCATCGGTTGCCTACTCTGAGAAGTAGGGCAACTTCTTGCAGAGACTTTGCGTGTGGTCCGTACCCGGGGCCCCTGTCCTTGTTGAGCTGATTATTAACGAGGCTTTAATGAGTGGAGGTGAGAGGGAACTGGAAAGCCGAAGTGGAAGCCAGGATCTTCCTCTTTAGATGTGCATGCGTTTACGTATATATAAATACTTCAGGACCGGAGAGATCACTTATATAGGGACAAAGTAAATTCATTCCCTAGCATGGCAGGAAACTATGTAGGTTTAACCTATTTTGATATTTTCCAATTTTAGAGATTGCAAAGTGGCTGCACATGGAAATACAAGGACTGTAGCTTTGACTTGTTGGATAACTTTGTTCTGTGTTAAAAATAATTCAAAACAAAGAAAAGCCTATTTAGCTTGAGAACCCAGAGTCCTTGCTGCTGCTGCTGCTTTTTATTCTCCTCCTTTTGCCTTTCCTCCTCCTCTTCCTCTTCCTCTCCTCCTCCTCATTCTCCTTCTTCTTCTTCTCTTCCTCCTCTTCCTCGTCCTCCTTCTCTTTCCTCTTCCTCTCCTCCTTCTCTTCCTCTTCCTCCTCTTTTTTCTTCCTCTCTTCCTTCTCCTCCTCCTCTATCCTGGGGGTTGAACCCAGGGCCTCATGGATGCTACACAAGTGCTCTACCACTAAGCTGTACCCTCAGTCTCTTCTATATTTATTGTTTTGACACAAGGTCTTGCTCAGTTGCAGACTGCTTCTGGCCTTGAACTCACGATCCTCCTGCTTCAACCTCCTGAGTCACTGGGATTACAGGGGTACACCACAGAGCCCTGCTAGAGTCCTGACTTCTTTTGAAGAATCAGAGAAGCAGACTGCCCTGGGAGCAGTTTTTCTATGGGTGTCCTTGTATTAGTTTGTTGTTGCTGCTATGACAGAGAAACCAGCGGCAGCAAACTCGTGGAAGGAAATATTTGTTGGGGGCTCATGGTTAGAGGATCTGCCCATAATGGTGGCAGGGCAGATGTAATGGTAGCATGCAGTGGGGCCTGTGGTAGATGACCTTACGTCTTTGTGATTAGGAAGCAGGAGGAGCTTACTGCAACCAGGGGTCTGGGTAAAACCTCCAAAGGTCTGCCCCTAGTGATTCATTTCTGTTAAACTAGATCCCTCCTCTCAAGGATCCATCCTTTCCCAGGAGAGCACCACTAGTTGCCGACCCAATACTCAAACACATGATCTTTTGGGGAGGGGCATTCTGATCCAAACCATAACAGCCCCCTTGGAGGGGGTATAGCTTTTCTTGTTCACACATGGTCCTACCATCCAGCCCCTGAGCTCTCTTCATGGCCAATGTGGGCAACTGAAAGTCCTTAAACAAGGGCGGCAGCCTGCTCACCCCATCTGGGCCTCAGTTTCTCCCCCACTGAATAGGATGATGGTGTCTGACCCATCTCCCTGGCTGGCTCACCTGAGAGAGGAAGGTGGTAGGTGCATCTCAACTGTGGAAGTACCCAGAATGCAGCTGGGCCCTCTGGCCTTCACCTAGAAGGCCAGTGCCAACATATGACCTCATAAAAACCCAAGGCAACACCAACTCCTTCCCCACAGCGTGGATGCAGCATGCAGGGCTTCCTGAAGGCCTCCGGGGATGATAAAGCTTAGCGATGTCATGTTCTACTTATGAAAAGGGAAACTAAATATTCTGGGAATTAATGAGTTATCCTACCTTTATCAAAGTTTAGGTTCTCATGGCAACTCATTCTTGGAATTAACAGAGAAATGAATCAAAAGAGGATTTAAAATAAAATTAAGCATATTTTCCCCCATCAAATTATAGCATACTCATCCTTCCACATTTGGCATGCACTGCAATATCATAAAGGAATCCAAGTCTTGCAAACATATATCTGGGGGTGTCTGATGAACTACCCCAAGATCCTCCCTTAATCTTTTGATATTCAGCTATTCTCTTTATCTTATTTTAGAGTTACCAAAAAGTTGCAAAGATGATATGAAGAGTTCCCATCTATTCTTTATGCAGGTCACTCCAGGTTAACACTTCATATAACCACAGGACATTTGTCAAAACTGAGAAATTAACCTGCTGCACTTATACTGCCTGCAGCTGGACCACTGTGGCATCCAATCCCATCATATCTTGGCAGCTAAGCAGGGTCGGGCCTGGTTAGTACTTGGGTGGGAGACTGCCTGGGAACACCAGGTGCTATAGGCTTAGGAGAAGGACCTGGCAACCCACTCCCAAAAACCAATCAGGCATTGAAAACCCTATGAATAGCAGAGAAACACTGACAATAGTGTTTCTCCTGTTGACGTAGGGTTACTATGAGTTGGACACCGACTTGACAGCACCTAATAACAACAGCAACAACAACAACACTTATATCAAACTAAACAGCAGGCTATTCAGATTTCACCAGTTTTTCCGCAAATGTCCTCCTTTTTGTTAGAGGAGCCAACCTAGGATCCTGCATTACACTCAGCAATCATTCTCTTTTGCAATATCTTCCTGAGCATCATTTCTGTTAATACGGCTTGGTCTAATTCTGCCATATCATCACTTGTCAGTGGTGCGCCTGGAATGTGATGTCCAGGATTCTGCTATATCATTTTAATAGACTTTGTGAAGTCATATATCAGTTGCCATGTTTGCGATTCCACATAGCAAGATATTGACAGTAAAGAGCTGCTGTTTTAGTTTTTGGAGGGTGCGGAGTGGGACCTAAATCAATTCATACACTGGTTTAGTCTTTGCTTATACAAATATGAAAATACTCCTGTAAGTTTTAGTATATAACTATGCCATAAGGGCCCTCCCCGCAGCCTTCACCTCCTCTACCGTCCCACTAAAGATTAAATTCCTGGCCAGCAGGGGGCACCCAGGACCCTGGTTCAAGTGGGAGGAGCCTGTTTAAATGGTGGGTGGAAGCTTCTGCCACACTGGATGGTAAATATTTGGGCTGTCATTCTAGTGGTAAGCAAGAAGGGGGACTAATTTTATAAGTGATCAGTTTGTTGATCATTTTGTTGGAGGTACTTGGGAATGTTGAAAATGTGTGTGTGTGTGTGTGTGTGTGTGTGTGTGTGTGTGTGTGTGTGTATATGTGTGTGTGTGAAATGAGACCTTTTCTTTCCTGTGCACTAAGATAACCTCAGTGACTTAGAGCCCAAGTTCCTCTCAACCTAACATTTTCTGTCTCCTACTATCCACTCCTTCCAGCAACATTTTTAAAAATTTTTCCTTCTTTTCAGTACGAGGGTGGCATTGAACCCAGGAACTCACGCATGCTAGGCAAGGGCTCTACTTCTGAGGCTCCTTTTTAAAATAAAAAAATTTTTTTTTGTGTGTGTGTGGTACTCGGGGTGGAACCCAGGGTCTCGTGCTTGCATGCTCTGCAAGTGCTGGACCACTGGGCTGCACCCCCAGCCCATTTTTTACTTTTTGAGACAGGGTCTCACTAAATTACACAGACTGCCTCTGGTCTTGAACTTGTGATCCTCCTACCTCCGCCTCCTGAGCCGCTGGGATGACAGGTATGCGCCACCGCACCCGGTTATTTTTTAAAATTTTGAGACAGAGTCTCACTAAGTTGTGCAGGCTGCCTCTGGACTTAAACTCGCAATCGTCTTGCCTCAGCCTCCCGGGTTGCTGGGATTATAGGCATGCACTATGGCTTCTGGCTTCTAGCAACCTTCTTTACGGTCCTTGGTCATGTCCTTTTTCAGAAAAATAAACTGAAGCAATAAAGAAAAGGACTTTTTGAACATGCCCAAAAGCAATTTGTCTAACACACCAAATAATCAAACAGTTGAGTCAAGGTGGAAAATTAGAATTTCTGGCCCCCTGAATTGTTCTCAGATGCTTATCTTTGACGTGGTGAGTGAAAGGCCAAGTTAGCCATTAATAAGCAAGCGGCATAGCAGAGGATTCAGTGAGGTCCAAGACTTTACGACTGCCTTTGTCTCCACCCAAAGATGCCTGCCCTGGGCGTCCTTGGGTGCGTCCTTTTACATGATAACCCTCACTTATTACTTGCGCTCATTTTCATTGCTGTCAATCAGCAAAGCCTTGCACCTGAGGGCATGACCTGCACCCTGTCACCAGGGGGCTGGATGGTCCCCTGCCCTGGATTGCTCCTTCAGTGAAGACGTGGCTATCAGAGCCAAGGCTGAACACATGAACCTGAGATCTGAGAAGGATGGGAAATGAGAACTCCTGTGTGAAGGGCACTTCTGAGGCCCCAAGGCATTTCTAGCATCTTCCTAGGTCTTCTCACCAGATTGAGAAGGTGGAAAGGACCCCCCTTAGGTGCATATTCATCCTCATTATGGGAACTGTAGGAGCTGAGGCTGCGACTGGGAATAAGTGGTGGGACTCAAATGGAACTCAGACTCCCTGGCGGATCAGGTAACAGCTGTTGGGTACCCATTGGATTAGACCTGCACTGTGGGAGATGGTAGGCACAAGCCACAGATGGCTATACATTCGAATTTCAATGGGTAACAATTAAAATGATGAAATTCAACATTTTTCTCTCTGTCCTGTAGTTTGGACCTTAAATGCCTGCTGAAGTCCTACTTGTTAAAGTCCTGGTCTTCAGCCCATGGCATGAATGGGAGGTGGTAGAACCTTTAGGAGGCTGAACTTAGTGGGAGGTCCTTAGGTCATTGGGGGTGTGACCTCAAAGGGGATTATGGGAACCAGACTCTCCTCTTCCTCTTTCTCTCTCATTCTCAGCACTAGGTGAACAGTATTCTTCCACCATATGCTCCCACCATGATGCCACAGTCCTCCCCAAAATGGGGCCAATGGACTGGACTCTCCAAAACTAGGAGCTGTAATAAACCTGTTCTCTTGATAACTTGCCTGTCTTGGATACTTGTTATAGGGACAGAAGGCTGGCCAATATGCTCAGTCACACTACCACATCACAAGTGTTCCAAGGCTACACGAAGCAGTTACTGTGTTGCATGTTGTTAGGTGCAATGAGTTGGGTCTGACTCATAGTGACTCTGTATACAACAGAACGAAACACTCCCTAACCCTGTCCTAGGTACATGATCTTTTTTATGCTTAAGCCCATTGTTGCAACCACTGTGTCAATCCATCTAGTTGAGGGTCTTCCTTTTGTTCATTGACCTGAAACTCTCCCAAACATGATATCCATCTCCAGGGGTTGGTCCCTCCTGGCTACGTATCCAAAATATGTAAGACACTGTTTAGTCATCCTTGCTTCCAAGGAGCATTCTGGTTGCACTTCTTCTAGGACAGATCTGTTGGTTCTTTTGGCAGTCCATGGTATATCTAATATTCGTCTCCAGCCCCATAATTCAAAAGCATCAATTCTTCTCCCGTCTCTCTTATTCAACATCCAACCTTCACAACCAAATGATGCAACTGAAAATACTATGGCATGAGTCAGGTACACCTTTGTCTTCAATGTGACATCTCTTCCTTTTAACACTTTGAAGAGGTCTTTTGCAACATCTTTTCCCAATGTAATGCATCTTTTGATTTCTTAACTGCTGCTTCCATTGGTGTTCATTGTAGAACCAAGTAAAGCAAAATCTTGGACAACCTCAATCTTTTATGTGTAATATTGGTGGCATAGCTTTCAGCATCACAGCAACATGCAAGTCCTCACAGTATGACAAACTGACTGATAAGTGAGGGTGTGTTGGATGAGCAGACATAAACATTTCCATCATCACCAAATATTCTGTTGGACAGTGGTATTCTACATGGGTTCAGTGGAGTCTTGAGAGAAGATGGCTCTCTGAAGCCTAGAAAGGATGGGAAAGGTCTTGATTTGGAAACTTTCTCAAAATTCAGGCTCTGTGGAGTATTATTTGCAGTGTAAGTCAGAGGTCTGTGACCATTCAGCTATCAGCATAAGAAAAATGTTCATTCATTCATCGAACAAATATTTATTGAGCAGTTTCTCTACACCGGACACCTCACTGGTGATAAGAGTGTGACAGAGAATGGACAGGTGTGGTCTCTGCTCTCTTACAGTTCAAAGTTTAGGGACTATTGTGCCCAGAAGGTATTAGGAACTGGAAGGGACAAGCACCAAAGAGGAAGGAAATGCAGAGTAGCTGGCTTCAATCTTTTCTGGAGAAATGGTTGTCCTTCTCTATTCTTCCTGTCTGAGATACGTGAGCTGGAGTTTTAGCACCTCCCGATCTTCCTACCCCAATGTCAAGAGTGACCATCTGTGATTCCAAGGTAGACTAGCTCTAAGGTACACATACCTGGTGTAGGGCACTGCCTAGAGAGGTAATTCACCCCAGGGCCTATCTAGGCTCCCTTGGAGGACTGAGGCTTGTTCCCCAGGAAGTTACCTTTGCCCTACATCCAGGAACTCAGGGTCATCGAGCTCCCTAAGATGGCTCTGGCATCTATTCCCTTGCCTCCGGCCCCTCGACACCGATTGGCTGTTACCAAACCCCAGAACAGCTCCTGATTGGACTGTTCTGGGACCACCCCTGATTAGCTACTTTTACAAAACCAAATTTGAATATCCCCTCTGATTGGCTGAAACATGTATAGGGTGACTGCTTCTGATTGGTCCCCAGCAAGCCCCAGAAGAGTATATAAGGGTGGTACACGGAGCAGTCTGGGTCCATTCCATCCACCAGGACAGACAAGGAAGAAATAAAGATCTGTTGGAGTGGAGCACTTGGAGTCTTCATTGGGAAGAAAAGAAGCAAGGAGCCGCCGTGGGCAGAAGCCTCTGAGCCTGCCTTTTTCAAGGCTTCTCAGAGCAGCCGTGGGCATAAGCCTCCTTTCTGGGAGGCCCGGCTCCTGGGTGCCTCGGCTCTCCCTCACCAGAAGACGGGTCTTTGGCCACTGGTTCCTGCTCACAGCCGGAGCAAGTCTAGCAGCAGGGCGATGCCCCACAACCTGGGAGCTATTTGTCTTTTCCCAAAAGAGTGGATCAGAGGTTTAAAGAGCCAAGTAGTACCAGAACTGCCAGGGCCTGAGTATTCTGCACAGACATGTCTGATGAGGGCATTCTTACACAGGTGTACCCCTGTGTTTGCTAATCAACAAAATATAGGCAAATGAGAAGGAGTAAGAGGACTTTGTGGTACATTGTTGTTGGTGTTGTTAGGTGTCATCAAGTCATGTCCTAGTCATAGCAGCCCTTTGTACAACAGAATGAAACACTCCCCGGCACTGTGCCATGCGTGGCACTATGTCAATGCTTCTCTGCTATTCTTAGGGGTTTCCATGGCTGATTATTCTGATTTTGGGGGGATTGTTTTGGGAGTAGGCTGCCAGGTTCTTTTTCATTTTTTTCAGTGCTGGGGATTGAACCTGGGGCCTCAGAGAGTGCAGAGCAGCACTCTACCAACTGAGATAAATCCCAGCCCCACGGTGTGGATAGCCTCAAAAGCATCCCAAATGAATTAAACAGAAAGAGAAGAACTCACTACTCAGTGTTGGACGTTATATTATTATTCATAGCAAATGACTTGTGATCCAAGTCTAAATGGGGATGGGCACCATACTCTGCAATGCACGTGTCCCAGGCTAACTGGAGAGCTGATGCCCTCCCTAGTTCACTCCAGCCAGTAAGGAGCTCTAGTTCCACTTGATTAAGGGATCGCTCGGCTGGCCTGGAGAGCTTCTGGATATTTCATTCAGCAAATATTTATAGGCCATTCTGCTTGCATCAAATTGCCTCAGAGGTCTGGTTTCTTGGTTTGGTCTCACAATAGGAAAGCTAGCGATCCTTGTTTTCATTGGATGGCTGAGTTCCATACAGCCAAAGATAATCACTCTCAACAACGTACCAGATAAATTTGAGAGTGTTAAAGTCCAGGCTGAGGCATTTCAGAAATGTGGAACAGAGAAGAGCACCCATGGTTCCTCGGAAGCAGACAAGCTGTAGCCTGCCATTCTTCCCTCACCATCTTCACATGACAAATTCCATACCATGGTTTCCCTGTGCAGATAATAAACCCAGGATATCACTCATTCACCTTGTCTCCCACGCAGACTCAGTGGCATCATTTTTGCAGAGAGGAGATGGGGCCATGGGGCGATTCTGGCTGAGGATTGTTATAGCCTGTGGCCAAGAAGCTGATGGAGCTTGGAATGCAGGGAGGGTAATTAAAAAGGGCAGCCTTGGAGTTCAGGCACCCAGCTGATTTATGTGCTTGGAAGGGAAACAAACGGAAGAGTGAGAGGTCCCCGAGAGGGCAAGGAGGGCATTGGCAGAATGAGGGAGGAGGAGGTTGGCAGCAGGAGGTTGAGGCTCCAAAGTCAGGATCTAGGTTGGAGTGGGGACGTGTGAGGAGGAAGGATTCCAGATGCAGCTGAGAGGAAATGCAGTTGAGCTCCCCCTGGAGGCTCAGAGGAGAAGGTGGGTGTGGATCTTTCCATCACTAAGTTTCAAGATCCTAGGAGCTTCAGAGATTTCAAGTTGTGGAGGCGCTCGCTGAAGACTCCATGGGCTGCCTAGAGCCGTCATCACTGGCTACTTATCATGGAAAGAGGGCTGAGAGCTTGGAGCAGGGACTGTCACAGAGGTTGGAAGGTAGGAACTTTAGTATCAGGCAGGCTACTGTTTTAATTGGCTTTCACGGGTCATAGACATGTGGAATTGGGTTGCCTTCCAGGGGCTGCCTGAGAGACAGCATGTTGCTGTCTATGTCAACTTGTTGTTGTTGTTAGGTGCCCTTGAGTTGTGTCTGACTCATAGCGACCCTCATAGGGTTTTCAATGGCTGACTGTTTCAGAATTGCCTCAGGAGTGGATTGTCACAGCCTTCTCCCATTTTTGTGGTGCTGGGAATTGAACCCGGGACCTCAGAGACTGTAGAGCGGTACTCTACCAACTGAGCTAAATCCTAGCCCGTTTATGTCAGCAGGAAGTGGAAATGCGGATTGGAGCACTTTATTGAGTTCAGGGAGGGTCTGTGTGAATTAGGGGCACCTGCCATGAATAGGGGATGGGAGAGTGGGGCTCTTCTCATCTGGGATGCCCCCCCATCTCATCTTTTGTGAAAGACCTCCAGTGTATCGTGGGGTGAATGCAACCCAGCACAGCTGAGGCTCAGGGAAATTGATGAGGAATCAGAATTTGGGACACCTCGATAAGCTTTGGTGGGCTGGGATTTAGCTCAGTTCGTAGAGTGCTCTGCAGTCTCTGAGGTCCCGAGTACGAGTCCCAGCACCGCAAAAATGGGAGAAGGATGTGGCAATCCACTCCCAAGGCAACCCCGAAACAATCAGCCTTTGAAAACCCTATGAGGGTTGCTATGAGTCGGACACAACTCGAGGGCACCTAACAACAACAACTATAAACTTCACCGACACCTATCTTTGTTGATTGGGATGCAGCAAGAGGGAAATAAGCCTCTTAAAAGTATGAAAGAAATCTCCCCAGTTTCTCGGTCTCCCTGATTCCCATGTGTGAGGAGACCCATGGAAGAACTAGGGAATCATCAGGGTCTGGTCGGCTTCCACAACCTCCCCCCCCCTCCCTATTTCTGGTGCAATCTAGCAGAGCTCTTCATCAAGAGGAGACAGAATGCCGGTCCTTACTGTTGGGAACTCTCTGCCACGTGGGTGATGCGGGAGCATACTTGTGAAGGACAGGTGGGCACGGCCGCTGGCAAGGGAAATGGAGACCGTGTATGATGGATTCCCGGGCTAATTTAAAAGCAAACGGCACTGCCAGATAAAATTTGTTACGGGTCTGATAGACTGTGGAGGGGGCCATTGCCCACAGGATCATAAATAGCAGAACCTTGAGGCAGAGTTTGGAAAGATTGCCGGCCTTGGGACATGGAGGAGCTGATTCTCTAAAATATTACCAATTTCCAATATGCTGAGTCGGTTGGCTGAGAAAAGGCCACACGGTCTGTGTGTGGGATGCGCAGAGCGGTTGCCGCTGCCTTCATTTAGGAGCAGGTGAATTCTTCTGCCTGTCATTTCTAGACATGGGGCCCTTTCAATGTACCTACGTTCCCTCCATTACAATTTGTCTAATAACTTGTCCTGGGCTATTGTGTTTATCCCAGAAATGTTAATGACTTCATAACTCAGCGTGAAATGCTCTGGGCAATTTTTGTATTATTAAGGATTCTATGAGGTATTGAAAAAGGAATACGCTCAAGGTGCTCGGCCACCGTTATAACTTGATTCTCATTTTGGAGAAAGGAGAGAAATTAAGCTTTTAAAAAAGTACATGTTTTCAATTGGGAAAGCAGCTCATTGAGGCATAAAGATCAGCGCTGCCCTTTGGAAATCAGGTAGCAAGGCTCTGCCATGTCCCTGGACTGGGAATTTCCTCTTCTCCTTCGTTTCTATTGTAGTCACGCTGGTGCGGAAGCTCCAGGGCTGAGGATGGTCGGGGCGCAGGTTGGGCTGAGGACCCAGTCCTTGCCTATGGGCAGGGTGGGTAGGATGTGTCTAGTAGCTGAGCCATAGGGTTCGATTCCCAGCACCGCAAAAATGGGAGAAGGACTCAGCAGGGTCCACTAGCAAGGGGGAAGATAAAAGCAAGGGGGTGGGCTGTTGGAAGAGAGATGGGAGACTGTGGTGTCTGCAAACAGCCCACCACCACCCTTCCTTCTGTCACCTCCTTGGAATCAACGAGTTTGCAGTTCTTTCTCTCCCTCCTCTCCCGCCTTCCCCCTCCTTGTCTTCTCTTCCTCCTCCTCTTCTTCCTGTCCTCCTCTTCTTCCTCCTCCTCCTGCTCCTCCTCCTCCGCCTGCTCTCCTCCTCCTCCTCCTTCTCTTCTTCTCCTCCTCCACCTGCTCCTCCTCCTCCTTCTCTTCTCCTCCTCCTTCTCTTCTTCTCCTCCTCCTGCCCCTCCTCTTCTTCTCCTTCTTCTCCTCCTCCTCTTCCTCCTCCCCCCATCCTCCTCCTCCTCCTCTGTTTTCTCCTCCCCCATCTCCTACTCCTCCTTCACCTAGGGAATCTGGCATGTGAAATAAGGATAGGTAAAAAAAAAAAAATACAAGCTATGCTGCTGCTTAGACTGAACTCACAAAGGGAGATGGGAGTCCCAGCACCTTCCCTCCTTTCTTCCCTCTCTCAAGGGGACTCTCTTGAGACTCTCAGAGATCCAGGGACTATAGCTTAAAAACCACTGTCTCAAATGTCATAGGACTGGGGTTTAGCTCAGTTGGTAGAGTGCCACACTGCACTCTCTGAGGACCTGGGTTCCATCCCCAGCACCACAAAAATGTGAGAAGGACGTGGCAATCCACTCCTGAAACAATCAGCTACTGAAAGCCCTGTGAGGGTTGTTATGAGTTGGACTTGACTTGACGACACCTAACAACAACAACAACAAAATGCAGTAAGAAAAAATTATGTGTGAAAAAAATTGCAAATAGTTATCCCCATATAAATGGTTTGTATTAATATTTGTTTCCATTTCAAAGCTTCCCTTGCTGTGCCATTGCACCTGTCAGGTAATTTGAATGGCAGAGATGAAGAAGACGACCTATTGTATGGATAAGGCAAATTCAGAGGTGTGGGGAGAGAAGGAAGTTAGCCAATATTCTATAGTTAGCATATTGGGGCACAAAGCAAGGCTGTAGACTTCAACCTTCCACCTTCAATCCTCCATAATCTTCTCTATCTCACTGCACCTTACCCTCAGGCCTTCCCAATACCTCTGCCTTGAGGAACACTTTCATGATTAAAGTGCTGAGCCCCAAAAGTGACTCCACCAACAGGTTCTGCGCTTTGGCAGTTTGTCAGTTCTTGCTTTATTATCAGGTGAAGTTTGGGAATAGGGAGATGGACTCTTACATAGGTGAAAATATATTGTGTTAGCCTAATCAGATAATCTCAGGGGATCTGCAGTATGGAGGAGGGAACATCATAATCTGTCCTTGGTGGCCTGGAAGAAGATCAGCTCATGTAATATTTGTTTGGATCTTCTATAATAATAGACACTTTCAGAAGTGAGAAGTTGCACCTTCTAGTGTCACAGCTCTTATATTGGTGAAGGAGGTTGGGTTCCTTAGTCCTTGACAGTAGTTGGCATTGCAGCTTCTGATGGGTGGAGGGTACTAGCTATTGGGATTCCTCATCCATAGACAGCAGTTGTATTGCATCTTCCAGGCAGGACTAGATATTGGGATTCCTCAGCCCTAAACAGTGGCTAGTGTTATAGCTCCCAGGGCTAGGCTGTCTGAGATCCTGGTCCTAAAGACTCGATAGCTCTCTGGAACTGTTCTAAAGACCAGGGATTGCAGTTTCTCTTTTTCTTGCTCTTCATAGTCTTTTGCTCTCTTCTGCTGTCCCTCTTCTTCCTTCTCTGGCCATTCTCTCAAACTGTTCGGTTGCCTCTTATTGTTTTGGCTTCTGTCAGTGTTTCCACCCATTGGGAGACAGTGATCATGGCTCTTAAGCTTGCTGCTGCTGCTGTTGATGGCTGCTGATCTTGCAGCCTCACCTCTTCTGCAGCTCCAATCAGTCAGCCACTTTGCTGCTCCTGCAGCTCAATGTCCTGGTTTCTCTGCTGTCTTTGTCACTGCTGCTTCATTGTTTCTGCTGTCCCTCACCACTGCCATCACTGCTGTTCTGCTGTCTCCATTGCTTCTTTTCTTATGTTACCACCTCATCTTGCACTACTACAAGTAGGAAAAAGGCACTTGAGAGAAGCCTTTTATTGGGCTTAATGTTGTATTACCAGGGGCAGCACAGGAGGGTGCCTCCTGTCCAGCTCAGCTGACGACCCTTCTTATATAGCCAGAGAAGAGGAATTTTGCACCAGTCACAGACATAAAGCTTTGCATTTACACTAGTCACAGTACAATCCCTTTTGCCCAATCACAACAGTCTCTTTTGCTCAATCACAGCAGTCCCTTTTCTGAGCCACTAGGGGAAGTACTCTCCCTCTGGTCTGGGTTGGTCAGAGTTGTTGTTAGGTGCCGTTGAGTCGGTATCCGACTCATAGCAACCCTCATATGGTTTTCAATGGCTAACTGTTTCAGGATGCCTTGGGAGTGGATTGCCAGGTCCTTCTCCCATTTTTGCAGTGCTGGGAATTGAACTCGGGACCTCAGAGACTGCAGCGCAGCGCTCTACCCACTGAGCTAAATCCCAGCCCTGGGTTGGTCAGAGTTGTTGTTGTTAGGTGCCATTGAGTCGGTATCCGACTCATAGCAACCCTCATAGGGTTTTCAATGGCTGACTGTTTGGGGATTGCCTTGGGAGTGGATTGCCAGGTCCTTCTCAGTTGGTCAGAGGGTCATCTCAAATTCACCTAGGCTCATGACAGCAAAAAGCCCAGTTCAAACTGCAAACTGTTTGAAACAGCCATGGCTGGAGCTGCACCTTCAGGAGCTAGAGCTGTGCTACAGCAGCAGTTGACATGTGGCTTCCTTAAAGCATCTATGAAGTGTTCAATACCACTGGTTATATTATAAGGGTGGTTTATTTGGCTGCTTGATTGATAGTCCTTTACTCAAAGCAGCCAGGGTAGCAAAGGAGTGTCTAACAGCTGCCATTTAGGAAGTCAGATCTCCCCTCCCCCAACATTTGTGCTTCCTTGCTGGAAAATAAGTAGAAGGATCCCTTACAGTAAGAATGACTTTAACAGTGTATTAACAATATTGTACACCCAGTACCCCCAAAAGGAGGTTGGCTCCCCTCACCTCTCTTACTTTGTGTCCTTGTTCTTTCCATTTAGGACCAAGGGCCCCATCTGGCCCCTAGGAGTCCAGTGTTGGGTACTTCAGTGATACAGTTGATACCATCTGAGTTTTTTGCATACTGTGCTGTGTGTCATCTACTCCTAAAATCTCTGATCCGTGTCAAGGTATTTGGTCCTAAGCTGCTAATTTTGGGATGCTACATTCCGATCCTAGAAATTCTCTTGGACTGCCTACATGTTTTTTGTCATGAGAGCACGTGGCCCCATAAGGCACCTGCTGGTCTATCACTTAGATATCTTCCTTCATCATTTTTAACCTCCTGCCCAACCTGTACCACTTAGGGCACAGAGTGTCTCCAACAGCGTTGGGAATGTCCCCATCTGGCCTAAGCAACAAGGATGAGTGCAGAGGCCTGAAGTCCCCTCCCTTCCCCTGGGTACTGCTAATGCTCAGACATGTGACTAATGCTTCTTCTTTTCCTTCTTTCTCCTCACTGGGGTGGTCTGCTCCTCCTGTGTGGACACTCCCATGTGTTTTGTTCTTCCTATAGTGGTCTCAGGTTCACTCCATGCTCTGAATCCCACATGTGTGGTGTTCTAGAATTTTGAAGACACTCGTCTCTCTCACAAAGGCCGTATTTCAAGCCCATTATTTACTGGGGACTAAAATATCTGAGCCTGAAGCCATAGCCCTGTGGCATCTGATCCTGTCAGATCTCGGAAGCTAAGCAGGGTCGGGCCTGGTTAGTACCTGGATGGGAGACCGCCTGGGAACACCAGAAGCTGTAGGCTTGGGAGAAGGACCTGGCAACCCCCTCCCAAAAATCAATCTGCCATTGAAAACCCTATGCACAGCAGAGAAGCACTGACAATAGTGTTTCCCCTGTTATACAGAGGGTTGCTATGAGTTGGATACCGACTTGATAGCACCTAAAACAATAACAACAAAATATCTGAAACTCAACTCAGAAGCTCAATAGTGGTTCTTTCTTTCCCTTTGTACTCTTGGTATGAGCCCTAATCTACCTGCCCAGGGGCACTGGAGCCTTCTGTTGAATAGGAGGATGGGAGTGTTCAAGGAATCAGGAGAAAGGAAAGTAGATTAGTTTATTTCCCCACATATTATCTTTGTTATAACTGTACTCATGGAAGAGTGGCAGTGGATAGGGAGGAAAGAGGTCTATCTTCCTCTAAAACTCTGGTCTGCACTTTGAGAGGGACATGAAGAAAATGGAGCTCATTCAGAGGAGAGAATAGAGGCTTGGGGAGGAATGACAAGATATGTTACCTGGGAGATGGAGGAAGAAACTGGGGATGTGTGACTTGGAGGAGAGAAGACTCCATACCCCCAGCCCCAGATTAACATCACTTATCAAGGGGATAGATAAAGTGGCTCCTGGGCTCTCATCCAGTCTAGGATAGTTTAAAGAAGGCTGCAATTTCTTTGACATTCTTCCCTCAAAGAGGTAGTCTAGGTCCCTTCCCCTTGAATCTGCATGGACTCCATGACCTCTTCAATAATAGAATAGAGAAGGAAAGAGTGGATACCAGTACAGTTTCTAGTTGTATGATATAAATAAGCAAAACCTACTTCATGTATTTGGGGGAAATTTGTGCTTAGAGTTCTGAGTTTCCATATACAAAGTCTGACTCTTCTGAAGCTGCCATGGTGTGAGGAAGCCCAAGCTAACCACACAGAGAGGCTGCAAAGAGGGAGGGAAGGAGAGATGGAGGTAGGGAGGTGGGAGAGAGGGAGGGCGGGAAAGAGAGAGAGGGAGAAGAGAAAAGAAGAGAAGAAAAGAGAAAGGGAGGAGATGGGAGAGAAGGAGAAGAGAAGGAAGAGAGAAGAAAGAGGCTTTGACTCTAGACCCTCCCCACTATTCCATCCATTCAACATTTAGCCCAGAAACCTATGAGTGAATGAGTCTGTAGGTAACTCCAGCCTCAACCACAGTCTGAATACATCTTACAAAAGACCCCAAGTGACAACCATCCAGCTGAGCTCAGTCATCCTTCTAAAAGACATAATAATAAACTGTTTTAATCCATTAAACTTTGGGATGATTTCTTATACGGTAATAGGTACTGGCCCATTGCATGTGAGTTCATCATTTAATTAACTGCATGTCAGTTGAGGGCTGGATTTAGTCATTAGTGAATGAGATGATATTATCAGAAAGATATCAGCATGCACTCTATCCTACTGTCCCAAATTATCCCCAAGAAAGAATCACTTCTAGTTGACAGAGAATCTCTTTCAAGATGAGTACAGAAGGGTGGTGGAGGTGGTGGGGAGAACATTCTAAGCCTAATCAGTTGTCCATATTTTAATGTATGAAGTGGATTCCTAATGTCTG